>JAOYSI010029302.1:0-31686 GCA_025775065.1 Hiodon alosoides
AATACCTTATATATAGGTATAATAGATTTTTTTTTTCTAATCATCATTGAAACCTGATGGAAGTGTTGTAGGAAGATGTTATCAAACCTGTTATCCAATTAGAGTTACGTTTAGTATGTAATGTTTTTAGCTCTATAACCAATTTAAAAATGTGTTTAATTTGTTAAATTTACAGGTTAAGGTGGTGTCTGCTTAAGTAGACGATGGGGAAAAGAGTTAGCAGAAAAAAAGATGGTCCTAGATTCCCATTCCTTGAATAGAGGAACCAAATTAGTGGTTGTCCAGCGATGAAGAAGGGAAGGAATGAATGTACCATTTGCTTTTCCTGAATGCATCAAAATCTCTAACCCCCATAAAATCCAAACAAGGAAAATGGCAACAAGGATTTTTGACACCACTTAAACTCCAGGAGCAGAACTCAGTCCAGCTTCTGCATGGAAAACAGACTGATTCCATGAGTTTGTTCCCTTAAAATGGCATTAAACCAGTGAGTGCCTCTGCCCATGATAATATCTAACAGCTTTTTCCACAATAGGTATATTTGTAAGTGGGCACTTACTGAAGTAATACACTGCCTTTTCGGGTGTCACATTGGATGGTGGACTAAGGACACTTGAAAATGTGCCGAGTGCCCTTTCGATTTCAGAGATTTGCCGAAAACACTTTCCCTTCCCGCTGCACATCTGCGTGTTTAAACTTCAGAACATGACATCATCTAGTGGAGCTGAGCATCATGGAACCGTGTCTCTTGAAGAGAAACCTTTTCAGGCACACCGCAAGAGTGTGACGTTTCATAAACGGACCGTAGAACTGCAGACGAGGGCCTGGCAGGATCCGCTGTCGATTTCTCAGGAAGCAGGAAAAACCATGGAAGCATTGCCAGGTGGCAATACTCAATATCCACCTTGTTAACATTCTGCAGTCTTGAAACACCCACTTCAATGCGATCATAGCTACCCGAGCAGCTGCTAAGTTCGGTATCCAACATAGTACTTCTTTGCCAAAACATTCATAATATTTCTTGCCGGGGGAGAGGTGCTCAACACAACACATACGGGAATACATATTCTAGGTTCAACAAAACCCTTGGATCTGTGGTTTGTGTTATGACTAGGGGAGTAAATTAACCCTAAGCTCTATAAAGGAGTTTTTTTAATTGTTAAAGGAACTGTTGAAAATCTGGACATGAATTGAAAATACTTTACATATATACATGCATCCTGAATTTAAAAATAGTTTTAAAAATGCCTTGACTACAAATAGTTGCTCCAGCTTTTAATTTATATTTTAATCATGTTGTTTGGTTTATTGTAACCTTCAAAAAAAAGTAATTTATATTTGCTGCCTATGAAGGCTTGTACTTGACAGTATAAAAGGAAATTCACTCTTAATGGCCATTGGGGTCGGCTTCTGTCGGTTACACATTTCATACTATATCACTAGCAATAGTAGACGTGAAGCACCATGAAAGCAAAACCAATTAATCGTTATTCTGATCACATAAACTATTCCCTTCTTTCAAGGTTCTATATCTATGTTGTAGCTAGGTCATCTGAAGACCCGCTAGATTCCAAGGTTAGATAACGTTGCAGTCATCGGTGATGCCTTTTCTTCTCTGCAAACTCCAAAATCTCTCTGCATGAGGGTAACCGGGGGCTCGTTGTATCTGTGTCCTTTGGAATTGCGACTTGGGCTGCTTTTTCCCCACCTGGCAGAACGCCAGGCTCCATGCTGCCTGCTGTGCAATAGCTGCAGGCCACGTTTGTAATTCATTAAGACCAGCGCCATTAGCTGACGCGCTGCCTCCGCTGGAGGGCCCGGCAGCCACGTGTGCTGCTAGCAAAGACAACAGCACCAGTAAGACATGCCTGGGAGAGAACAAAGGCAGCCCTGAGGTAAAGCACTGCATCCATCAGGAAAGGGGGGGTTGGGGGAGACACAAAACATTACTGTAGTGTTTTGGCAAGACATGGCCATGAAAATCCAGCAAAAATCCAGTCTGTAAAAGCTGTGCTTAGACCCAGTTTGCTTTGGAGTGGTGAGTATTAGAGAAAATCCAGAAAGAAGGAATAAGCCCTTTTGTGTTTGGCTCATTTTCTGCCCTTATTCACTCAGTATGTCCATAAGATGGATTCTGCTGAACTTCTACTGTCAGCAAAACTCTAAATACTAGCTATTGCTATAAGATAGAGTGTTTCATCTTAAGGCAAACAATCTCTGTTCCTGGCAGTGGTACAGAAAGGGTCTAAATAATTCAACATATTAATGCTACCGCCTTATCAATAACATATTATTATTTTAGACCATGATATAGCCAGTCGTAAAGTATTTACATGACTGCAGCACACCAGGTAAGCAGGGTTTTCCACGATGCCTTTTCTTTGGCATTTTTACAATTAAACAATTTAAAATTCCAACAAAACCTCCCTTTTGGGGGAAAAAACTATAACCAACAATTCAAACCACAAAAGCCCATAACAGAACCGCACGCACACCTGCTACCAACCTGACTTTTGCCAGTCTAAATTTCCCTCCCAGCCAGCTCTGCTGGCACCCTTTTAAAGTCTCTTTGATTGCATACACCTGAGTGCGGTCTTGTTAGTCCAACAAGGCTTGGCTGTCAATCTAGGTTTACCTGGGCGTGTTCCCAGGGCTCAAGGGCGTGTCTGCTGGTGGAGTGCCACAATAACATACTGTTCATGAAAATAAGGGCTTGTTATGATCTTATTTTGAATTAGATCAGAAAAAAACATAACCATAACATATAATCATAACAATACAATGAAACAGCAAAGCCCAGAACCTTGCTGGTGAGTTCATGCAGCAGCACAAAGAACAGAATTTTCACTCATGCACTAAGTGAAGTATTAACATTGCAGTGATGCGCCACACATTCCATCTGATTTGCTATGGAAACACAAAGTACTGACCACAGTACCTCACCATGGTAACTCATTTCATCCAGAATCAAGGCAATATGTACTGCGGTGGGCTCTACAACAGAAGCCAATTACAGAATGAAAAGATTATTTTGGGAACTTCAAAGTCTGTTCAGTGGATTTCTCACCGCCTTTTAGAAATAAACATCAGCTTGCATTCAATTTTGTTTTTTATATCCAAAGTCGTTTTCTTTTTTTTTCTTTAATTGATACAAATCATAATTTTGTGTTAGTAGTAGGAGGAATGCTGTCAGTTAGCTTTGTCACAATCACAATCTTAGTAGTACTTCCAAAAGCTAAAATGAATAGCTACATTTTGAAATGTACAATTTGAAAACACCTCACTCTTTCGGTGCCAATGCCTGAGTATAACATTCATTCATATGGGATGTGAACAGAAAGTCAGATGCTAACGTAATGCTTAAGAAGCATTGCTGAGAAGCAACACCCACAAACCACGTCACACTGTACACCGAACCACAAAGGCTCGCGTGCAGACGCACTTCTGCAGGGGGCTTTATTTTTTCACCAGTGATATTCCTCCACTTCAAGGTGATGAGAGCCACACGGAGACTGGGAGCGTGGACCGACAGCCTGTGACAGCTAGACGCCACGGTAACAAGCCTGTGTCATCCTCGCTTACTGTGATGAAAGCTGGCAGCACAGAGGCACTTTGCTGGCCGTCATTATGCAGAAGCAGCCTCAGTCAGGCAGGTTCACTGGTGCGTCGCAGTCGCTGCCTGCCTCCTCATCATAATATTACAGATACAGTTTTAAAAAATAGAAACATCATAGGCCCATTTCACCTTAAACTTCCCTTAAAGCTCTAATAAAATAAAATATATTTTGACCCAAAGAAAATAGTGAAAACTCCACTTGCTTCACTCTCTAGGCACAACCTTACGTTTTACCCAGACACTTTAATAACCAATGAGATATGCATTAGAAGCCAGTCAATAAGCTACATATAATTTATTGCGCAAAGTCAACTTTATCACTATTACGCTATTAGTTAAGCAAAAGCAGTGCTACCTTATTCTATTTTAGAACAAACTGAGAGCTTGATTGTTTATCTCAAAACTATAAAACACATATTACAAACCATTTTTGGGTCAGGAATTCCGGTGAATTTGTGAAAGCGCACTTATCGAAAAATTTGAGAATCTAAAATCTCCTTTTCGGTTTAAATACCTCTCAGTAGATATAAATGGGTCAAAAGCAGGTGTGATGTTGCATCTGTTAAATGCATTGTTATCAGCGATATTTGTATAATTAGAATATGTATTTAATTAGGTCATTGGGGAATATTTAGTTATAAACAATATGCCAACAAGACACTAATAACATAAATGTGTCCATTGTGTCTTTGTTTTTCTATAACTGAAATAAAAGTATGACAAGGTCATCTACAGAATTTAGCATCATTCAGTGTGATAATCTCCACAAATAATTCTGTCAAATAAGCTGTCTAAGTGAAAGCCTATTGAGATGCTACTAAAAACTGTGTGCAGTTTACAAACTTGGTGAAAAAGATGGCCAAAGGCTTGTATCTCTTTTGTATTTCGTTCCATTAAAGGTGCAAGATGGAAAATTGCGGTTTCCAACAGCTCATTAAGTGCCAGAATGGCTTGGATTAAAAAACAATCGTTGAGAAGCCAGATTTAAAGCTGTCCAATATTGAAAAGTCAAGAATTCGCATCCAATTCATCAGATGCGTGGTCGATTCAATATAACTGAAAAAATGAAAGCATCGTCATTTCTCAGAATATGCAGGTTGGATACACAAAGCAAAGGAAATGCCCAGTCTTTTGTTATTTCTAAGCCCCTTTGGTTTCCATTAGTCTAAATGAGAGATTACATTGCAATTGTACATTTTAAGGGGCCCCATTTCAAAATGCAGATGTAGCTCATGCATTTCAGCAACGTAGCCCACTTAAAACAAGGAGAAACACCAATGTCTTACTAAAAGCAGAGATACGTAAAGTAGTAGTAAAGCAGGCTTTCAGACACACACACACCATTAAAAATTGACACAATTAGTAACACTTCCTTGAGATAAGTACACAGCATTTTTTTAAAGGAATATAAACGCTTTAATGTAGGTGCTACAGCACAGTCTGGTCTAATGTTAAGCTGTGATGCTTTGGCTGCGATGAAGTAGTCTTGCTAATGAGGGCAGATCAGCGGAAATCACTACCTTCAGTATTTATCCACAACGAGTCTCTGCATGACCCAGCCATTAAGTAATCCAACGAGCCCTCAATGTGAAATCATCCTATTCTTAGTGCAAGTAATTAACAGCAGAGAATGTGGCCAGTATGGGGGGGCACTGCTGCATACTGGAAGAGGACGAGGTCATGCACAAGTCCTAGTTACAGAAGCAGTGAAACAATAATAATTCATGGCATGTTTTAAAAGTGTCATTTTAAAGACAGAATTAACATCCCATTGATTCCCATTTTAGAATACTAAAAGGACCAGACCCATAGACGTGTGCACACACACACACACACACACACACACACAAACACACTTGTTGTAACTGAGAACCCCTTTCGGTGTTGTCAATATGTCCATAATGGCTGACCCAGCGGCTTCACACTCTGTGGTGGCTTTCTTTGTGCTGCCTGACTCGGTCAGCAGCATCCATTTCTGCCAACTCATGACATTTAAGAGTGTGCCCTGTTAGCAACCTCCACACACCAGAGCTGTCCTCTGTACAACATCGTTTGAGTGAGCGTGAGAAGGGAGAGGGGGAGCATGTTTTTAAGGTCTGAAATAAAATTGCAATCTACATAACATGAACTTCCCAGAAGCCACGTGACAGTGTAATGCACTGTCAATAGTGATAAGGCTTTTGTACAGCTGCATGGCATAAAACATAACGTTAGTGTTGCTTTCCCTTGCCTTTTTCAGGGACATAGCATAAGGTTTTCTAAAGAGATACATTATTTACAACTGCTGATACTTTTGTTTTAGGCAATGAGACCTTATGTCAACAATGAATGGCATTATATATATATAATTTATATATTATATATATTATATATAGTGGGCATTATAGTGGTCAAACGTTACAAATCATTCTGACTGGACTCTACAGTTCTTACATGCATTTATAACTCTTATGAGAGAACAATCCAAACACACTTCAAGGTGTAAAAGTGGTCAAAACACCTATTGCTAGAGCATGCACTGTTAATTATCATTTTACCTTAGCATGAGTTCAGTTATAGTGTTTGTTAACTATAATTATGACTGGACTAATGACTGTAGTGATTACAAAGGTAGTGTCATTATACAGTAAATCAGTGTTAATAAAAGGACTGTGATTATTATAAATATATCTATACTAAACTAGAAAAAATCTGTTAAAACCCATTCGCTGTTAACATTGACCTCTCTCTCTTCCCTCACTGTTCAATCATATCCCAACGCAGCATCAACTTTTAGTGGTTACAATCCTCAGTATAGCTTCAAGCTCCACTCTACACACTTGAAACCACACATTAAAAACCAACTTAACAAGAAATAAATAAATGCCATTAAAAATATATGATTGTTTAAAAACAGTGTGCTAAGAGGGTACTTTTAGAACCCTCTTAGTACACAAACACAGTATGTGTGTTTGTGTGTGTGTGTGTACGTGTGTGTGTGTGTGTGTGTATAACTAAGTATTGCTCATAATTGTCAGACCTCTTTTTCAGGTTTGCCATCCCAAGGTTTGTCAATATTTATCTTCAGATTATGCTTTGTAGACAACTCTTTGAATTTCTTCAAATGCAGCCTGCATTTGAAGCATTTCACTCAATGTGTTTTTTCTTCTATTTGCAGTATAAATAACACCTTTCTATAATATTTATGACATTTTAGTTTAAGCCAGCAGTTAATCATATTAAATCTGCATTCTGTAGTACAAAAAGTGAGATTTTACTTTTATGGATGTATAGAGAGCCAACTGATATTGACGACAAGCAACACCTGACAACATATCATTAATTATTTTCTACATATCTAAAATATTACATGCCACTAGCTAGAAAAACCTGAAAAATAGGTAGTATTATAAATAGTTCGATTTTCTGATCGCTGATTCTCTGATTCTGATTCTTCGTCTGCTTACTATGTTTCCATTTTACTATCCTCACTGCAGGCATTTATAGTTATATAAAATTACTTATATTTTCACCTTCATCCATAATCTGATTTTGGTTTACGATTTACTGAGCATACCTTATCCATATGTTTTTAATCCCCTAGACAAAACAGGCTTGCTAATATACACACCGAGTGGAAATGCAGGAAGCTTTAATGTTGTAAGCTTTTTTGATGCTTTCAATCGACCCAACACAACATTTTTAAAAAGTTGTTTTAATTTGTGCCTGGTTGTGTCGCTCTTGGATAAGTCACAAGCTTAGAAAACTTAGATAAATGTATTTAGTTGTACAATATCGCAAGTTAAAGCACCCTGTAGGGGGCACAGTTTGGGGGCTTCTGTGTAACAGTAACCATGTCAGAGCGACACTCAGGTCGGTGCATTGAGTCTCAAGCTCCAGCTGTGTTCAATCACTTTCAGTCACCATCTAGCAGAGGTGCCCATAGGGCTTCAAGCAGCAGCGAAACTCCCTTTAAACTCATTAACACCATATTCATCACATCACAGTTCATGATCAGCTGACATGCACATACTATAATGCATTTTATAATGCTGCGTGCAGGTTTACTTTGTTTAAGCCAGTTTCAGAATATTATAATGCAATTAATGCAGTTATTTACACCCCCCTTGTCTCACTACTTTGTCACATTAAAAATTCTGTTAGAGTATAGGCTACTTTATGAATAAACAAATTGCCCACATTGAATTTCCATTTATTTTCATTTAAAATTCTCATCATTCCAAAATAATCTTGTGTATTCTCTTGTGTCACGTGTATGAAATTAATTGAAACAGAAATCGCACTGCTGTTTACATTGTGCTTATTAATAATTGTAATTGACTTTGTGTTTTGCTATATCAGCAAGCAGGCAGACATCAGAAGATAAAATAACCATGAGCTCAGCAAGGGTGAGCATGACCCAACCATCGTCTGTAGTAAGTCATCAAACCAATTAGCCTCCCATTGGTCAGGAGATCATTTAAAAGCAGGAAATGTATTGATCCTTGGAGGGAAACAGAAAGGAGGAAGGGCTCTGGTTGGGTTTGTGGTTTATGTGCTTTCTGTTACGGTTTTATTTGGTTCAGTTCTGTTTTTTGTAGTTAAGGACTTATCTTCGCTCACAGATGTGTACATTATATATTATATATATCTAAACCATTTCACAGTTTTGGGAAAAAAAAGGAGTCTAAAATTTCAGTTAAACTTCATATTAATTTAAATTCAAATGTATTGTCTGCATAAATGTAAGTATTAAGTTTTGTATCGAGCTGAATTAAAAGCTTCATGTGTCTCTGAGTTTAGCATTTTGCCTTAAGTCCTTAAGTCAAACAAACTACTTTAGCCAACTGTTTCCCAGCACTTTTCTGGGGGCCTATCCCTGCATCTTAAATGTACCGCCTCTTCCGGTTGGCCATAGCGATGAAGGTAGCTACAGAGACACTTAATCTGTGCGACCGAACCTTTGAATGGGAAATGTGCCAAAAGACACGTTTGAACTGTAAAAAGCCAACAGCAGTGTTTATAAATATAACCCTGGGTAAATCAATTGCTGCAAAATGAATTCATAAGCCAAGGAGGCTTTTTGTCCCTGCTGAGTACCCCAGGCGAGGCTTCTCATACTAGATGTGCTGGATTAAAGAGCAAAGCAATACCTGCTGTAGAGTTTAGACTCTTCATCAGATTTATTTCAGCTTCAGGGACAGCTTGAGGTAGGTGTACAATCGATGCACAATGAATTTTTTAGTTATTTTGCCTGTTGGACTGCAAATACAGCTCCTCCATTTGCTAAGGATCCACTCAATACACCCAATAGCAGCGCCACACAGTTTGGATGAACCATAAAAGCAAAACCAAAGTTTTTTTTTTTTCCTCTGCACAGAAATTTTTATTTAGTTATTTTTTCAACTCTTTTCCTTTACATGTACTAAAATGCACAGATAAATAAACTATATATATACTAAACTAAAATATATAATACAATATAGGTTAGGTGTTTTGCTTCCTTTAAGACCCTAGATTCTCCTTTTGGATAACGTTAAAACAGATTGAACACAGCAGTAAATAAGCAGTATCTTGCTGCGTCCCACTGTGGTGATGCAGTGAGCCGTCCTTTTTAGAAATACTCCAGGCCAGCATCCGACCAGAGCCCAAGGTGACCTCAGTTTACATCAAATCATCAGCTCCTGCACAACACCTCATCATAAGATAAAAGCACCTATATTAGTGTTAATATCAACTGGCTTAGGGAAAACCTGTTTGTGCAGGAATTACTGTAATTACAGGAAACAATGCAATTTAAATTTGTATGAGATCCAATAAATTGTTTATCTTGTGTTATTTAGGATTAAGGGGGCAAACAGCCAAAAAAAAAGGCTAATATCTTCAAAGTGACACATTAACTGAATAAATAATTCCCTTATCTCCGGAGTACACAGTCTTTGTAAAACACTAAAATCCCATTAATGAAATTGTCCTCAGACCGATTAAATATCTCGGCTCTTTGAACTGCACTGTCATGCCAAATCATGTCCCAACCATTTTTTTTACTCCCATTAAGACCCACTAATCTATCATGCAAGGCTCACCAAATTAGACCCTGTTAAACCATCCCTGATACTGGCACAGAGGGTGATGGATTAAAGGCTAGTCAACCATTCCTTTTCCATTCATAGTGAACTAGGAGGAATTTCCCCCGCCGTGCTGCACACACCAATCATCGGTGCAATGCTATTATTTCCAACCTTTCTCACTGCAGGTATTTATAAAATCAGTGAAGTTGCAGAAATTGAATTCAGCTACCTATACATACACATGTTCCAAAAAGAACACGCTACGGCTTTTTATATAGTATTCAGTCCAAATAGTAAGACAAATCTCCCTATTATTAAAATTGGCCTTATATAATGGGTGCCCTGGGTTGATAAAAGTAAATGATTAATATGTCAACTACGTACAGTACTTGCTTCATAAAATAGCACCAAGAACACTGATCTAAAATTATAGGTAGAACTAGGTTAGAGGAGAATACACGCTTCAAGAACTAATAGTTAACCCGTTATTAGAAAGCTATTTACTTCTACTTATTTATTACTTCTACTGTTAAAGAGCCATCCCAAATTGAGACCTCCAACCTGTCACAATGAGAATTTGTGAAAGCTTGAATGCATATCCTGATATTTTTAAATATAAAATGGGCTGTTGTTTTTTACAGTTGCACATTAATAGGGCTGAAGGAATATATATATATATATATATAAAACATAGAATAGTTTGTATTCTTTTCTCTTGTATTAAGGAAATACATGCTGTTTACCTCTAGTTACACAAATTACAAATAATATAATTAATAATATCTTATGTAATACGAAAAAAACTTAAACATTCACATTAGACACACCAAGGTCACACCAAAGAGTTAAGGCTAAGTCAAGAGGGTATCACAGCACATGGTTCATGATAGAAGTTCTGGCTCACTGAATGCCGATAAATATTAATTCTGCAGGACCGACTCAATGAAAGTGGCACTTGCTAAGATGAGTAGTCCAAATGGTAAAAAATAAGAGTTTAAATTTGTTTGAATTAAATGGAGGAATTATTAAATTCTGAGAACCTCATCATCTGTATTATAGAGCTGTCTTCGCTCCATGATTACATGCAAGGAGACTTCACCAAACCGTTCAAAACATTTTTTTTTTTTTTTTGCATTCCACATTTTAATTTAATTATTTCTGTCATTTTTCAATTTCCTGCATAGGTCTCCAATCCTTAATAAACACTGCCTATCCATTTTATATAAATAAAAATTGTGCAACCCTAGCTAATTTATTTGCATTATTATCTGGTTAATTATGTTCTTCACATTTAGACATATACTACATGGCCAAAAGTAAGTGGACACCCTTCAAATGAGTAGATTTGACTATATTAGCCACGTCCGTTGCTGACATGTGTATAAAATCGAGCACCCAGCCATGAAATCTCCATAGACAAACATTGGCAAAGAATGGCCTGTACTGAAGAGCTCACTGACTTTCAACCTGGCACCGTCTTAGGATGCCACCTTTCCAAAGTCAGATCATCAAAATTCTGTCCTGCAAGAGCTGCCCCGGTCAACTGTAAGTGCTGCTATTGTGAAGTGGGAAAATCTAAGAACAGCTCAACAGTGAAGTGGTAGGGCATACAATATCACGGAAAGGGACTGTCTGGGGCTGTTTTTCATGGTCCTGGGCTAGGAACCTTATTTCAAGTGAAGGAAATTCTAACCGATTCTGTGCATCTAGCAACAGTTAAGGGAAGGCCCTTAAGAGAGGATGCTGTTATAGCAGCAAAATGGGCTTTTGGAATGAGACGTTCGACAAGCAGGTGTCCTCATACTTTTGGACATACGAAGTATTAGGTATATTTTTCTCAGACCCACCAAAACAATCAATGGCTATTTATATTCCCAAATCTCCACATGTCCAGTTTATTCATATAACCACACACAGCAAGTAAATGATGTGAAAGACTCATGCAACAATGCAGTACTTATTTGTAGTACCAGGCAGTATTACCTCGGCCTAAAGATGAAACCTCAATAAGCTCAAGTCCCAGAAAGAAAAGAAAAAAAATCCCCCACATCCCCCTGGGCCCACTAATCCACTGCTGAAGCAGCTACTCCACTGCCTATCCTGCTTGGTTTAGACACCGCGCCTCTGCGGTTTGAGTCACTCATTGACAGGACGCCTCAAGGGGAGCCACTGTGAGTCACCTGTTAGCGGAAGCTCCCGCTGCAGGATGGTGGCTGCTCATTACGGTCCGGGATCTGCCGGTAGGCAGGGAAGTCACACCCCTCTTGGTTCCAGCGGACAACAGGCACGACATGCAGAGACAAATCTGCCAGCACCCCTGCTCCTAGCACCAAGGGTGCTCCTGGCAGCACCCAAAAGGGGATACCCAGGAATTCCATGATCAACTTCCATAACCCATCGAGTATTTTGCTCAGCAAAGGGACACCCCAGGGGCTTTTCTTGAATTGATGGTCTGTAATAGGAGGGGGTGGGGAGTGTGAATTAACAGGAGTGTTAAGGTCTACAAACAGGATATGCTGATGAATATGAGTTTTTTTGGACGCGTATGGTTTTGAAGGGTATTTTGACTCCTTGTAAGAGTATCAAATGATGAAAATAGATAGCCTCTGTCAACTATGATTAGAATAATACGTCACCATAGACCCTAATGTTTCTATAGTATGCTGATTATGCCAAAATTTTGTTTTTCAGACTAGGTAACATATCGGGGAATAGTTGCCAAATTGGAAACTGAAAATCTGACAACCTTCTCTCCATGTGCAGCTAATTTTATTCTCAAGGGCGACACGGCACTGCGATCTAGACGGGAGCTGTCCGACCCACAGTGCTGATAGCTGGCCTGCAAGGCAACACATGGATTTGGGAGCTGTCCAGTTCTGAAATCTGAAGCTCTACAGAAAGCTGTACTCTGCGACATGCAATTGCCCATTATCATCATGCAGGGCATGCACCATGAAGCCCATTAAATCTTGGGGCGCTCTAAAACAGTGCGTAAAAAAAGAGTTTTGGAAAAAAGTTGGGGAAATTAAAAAAACCTAGAAAGTAAGTTTAGGTTTTCCAAAAGCTAAAATTCTAAACATTCCTGCAAAAGATATCTAGATTAACACAGCCAAATAATTCTAGAAATGAACTCTCCTTCCTCTCCTACCAGTAAAATGGTGTGGTGGCACAAGTGCGGCCTGGGATGTACTTTTAAATACTAAAAAATCTAAGTCAGTTTCCAACAGAATCAGTCCAGTCCAGAAACCTTTCCAAGTGCTACCTCCCATTTAAGTGTTAAATTTAACATGTTGATAAATTAGAGCTATACATAATTCAGTGTGACTCAGGCTGAAGTAAAGAATCATGTTTTTTAGCATGTTTCAGTGCAGCACAGAAAGTGAAGCGTCTGAACAAAATGATATGTAATGTTTCTTATCTTAACGTTTCTCATATATTAAAAAGTGAATAAAAAAGCTACATTTTAAAACACAAAACATATCTTTAATAATCTATTTGACTATTTTGAACTATCAGATATACATCAAGATTATGTCAAAATAGGCCTTTTCACAGATTCTTATTTTCCAAATTTTTATAGATATTAATCACTATAGTGTTGCAATTAGTCAAACAAATTGCTGATAATAATTATGAATAGAGCAGTGTAATAATGATTACATCTTACCTTATAAATCAAAAATCAAAATGTGTAAATACTCATGTTTTGGACAGCAGGACACTGGAAATATTCCCTTCATAGCTTTCTGAACATCTGTGTCTTTAAAGGCATTCGATTGAAAACCTTTGGGATGTCTCATGGCTAACGGCAAGGTGAGTGATTCAGGATGCAATCATTTACTCTAGGTTGGACAGCAATGGGTCAGGGGTCAGACAGACGAGCTCTAAGGAAAGCAGGATTTATAGCCTAAGACTGATTGGCAGAACAAACAATCAAACCACCAACCCACCACAGTAGTGGTGATGAGTGATGAAGCAAAGGTAGAAACATTCCAGAGGGAGACCAGACATATCGTAATATCGTAATAGATTACCAGACATATCGTAATATCGTAATAGATTCCCAGACATATCGTAATAGATTATTACAGGTGTGCCCTATTACTGCATTTATTAACGCTTTATTCATTAGTGGATCATCAAAGTTTGGATTTGGTCTCACCAAAATATAGATTAAGTATCTGCAACTGTAACTAGGTCCTTAAAAAGGACCTTAGCGTGAAAAATAGATATCAATATTGCATGGCCAGAAAGGAAAATAAAACTAAAATTTAAGCATAAAAGGACTATAAAAGCAACTGGGGGAGATAAATAAATAAATAAATAAAGTTTTGATATACTTCACTGGTTAATTTTTTACGATTGCATCTATCCCAGGAATTTTCTGCACAATATGAATGTTGAAAAACTTACATCTGACTGCAATTCAGCAGGGTGAACAGGGATTTAAAAAAGGGGGAAAAAAATTGAACATATATAACGAAACTGACTACAGCTGAGAAACAGGGAGAAAAGGTTCTTAAAAATCTATGCAACACCACGGCAAATAGAATTTCAGTCAACATGCTCAGGGATAAAGGCCACTTGTCAGCTGGAGCGATCGCTTCTCATTATCAATATTTAATAAAGAGCTTTTGATTATCCTTCATTCTTGCTCTCTTTCAACAAATCTAGGAGACATGGATATGCCGTCCCAAGGCGTCGTTGCCATGTTGTACAAGTGTTCACACACACTGCACTTCGTTACTACCTCTAAACCACTTAATTCAGTTGCCAATAACATTTCTGCAATGTGCATGCCCTCACAACATTCTAGTTTTCTCAGCCTTGTCCTAGTGTTCATGAAATCATGAAACCACTCTTGAACTCATTTAGCAGTGTGTATGGGGGCGTTATTGTCTTGGAATATGAGAAAAACTTAAAGAAACAATCTTTGCACCATAGAGTGCACCTGGTTGCCTAAAATAGCTCTTTTCTTCTATGAATACCATGGGTGGAAGGCTTCCTTTGGCTTTCTCCAAAACAAAACTTTGTCCAGATGCAGGAAAACTATTAAAATATATCGATATATCAGACCATATTACTGTCTTCCACTGCTCAAAAGTCCTGATTTTGTTCTCATTACCCCAGGTTATGCACTGATGGGCATTGGGCTTGGTTATAAGCGGTTTCCGGATGTCAGCAGTACCAAAATGATAAGCTTTGTGAAGCTGAAACATTTAGTTTTTGTTGAGACTTTGACCACCAATTAGAGTTTCAGAAGTTCAACCTCTTTCGAATTCCAATATCCTATGTTGCTTTAGAATCTCCCGCGTTCCTTTCAGTAGCAATTTGGTTACTCCATCAGAAGTCCTTTTTCTTTAGCCGTTGGTCTACCCCCTATATGTACTCAAACTCTTATGTATGTAATCTTTGTGCATTTTTTTCCTCTTAAGAACATTTAATTACCAAGAATAGCAAAGAAAACTATACTAAGGCCATCATTTCTTAATGGCGAACAGCAGGCACTAACGACTGCAACTCTGGTGCACTGAAAGTACCATTTGCAGCCTCCATGCCGATTTCTGTAGTTCAAGCTGGTAGCCAGTCTAAATACATAATTGGCAATTACATACTTGGGCGAAAACCGGGGAAAATTATGTGTTATTTCAAGGAGATGAAAAACCAACCTCTATTAATTCAGAAACCAAAAATGAATAATTGTTTCATACAAAGCAGCACATTAACTGTTCTTCCGCTCCTGCAGTGGAATATTGTTTCTGACTGTTCTGGCTGGATTTTTCGTCTTCAGCGGGTTGCACGGGTGGAGTGAATGTTCCATTGAATCTAGTAGCAGAGATGTATATCGTAGGTAAATCAGTATGACGAATAAGAAAACTAAGGGCAGAAAATAAATACGTAAAAACAATGTGATTATATTCATACTTGCTGCTTTGTTTGCTGCATGTATTAACTATTCCTTATGTAACCTGATTTGTAGAACATTTAACAATTTTACGCATTAAACACAGGCAAAAGTTAGTTACACAGGAACTTCATCTCTTAGTTACAGACTCTGAGTTGTAATTACACATTACATGGAAGAGTATCTGCATACTGCTCTTGTGAAGAGAAAAAAAAGAATCTCAGAGATGCAGAGAGTCAAGGTTGAGCTGCTTTCACTGTGTATGTTGCTATGGTTAAATTTGTTTATCAATTAACATAATTTTGGTATTTCTTTGTATGTGGAAAGCATATTGACTCCAACCTACATTAAACGTGCAATGCACAGCAGTTAAAAACAAAAACAAAAAAAACAATTGTAGTTAAAAGCTAAGCATAGTGGTTGAAATGGTAACATTACATTCTATATGTTATAAACGCATTACACTGTAGTTGCAACACCAAGTGATTCTTCGGATTAAATTGTGTACATAGATCGCAATTAAAGTGCTACTCATTAAATATAGTGAAACTATGCATAATAGCGTTGTAAGCACACATAACTACGATGTAAATACAGTCATTAGACATTTAATGTGAAGTGTGCCCAAACCCACATGGCATTTAAGAATATATTTTTACTGAGGATTTAGTCAGTGGTATGGCATATTTGAATCTTTCTCCAGGCAGCCGATTTTACCCAAAGGCAAAATCCATAAAGGCAAAATATATTTGATGCAATCACGAAATAGACAAATCAGTACTGAGAAAGCATTACCAGAAGTAAAACAGAAAATAAAATCTGGTGAGACAGTGCTATAGCAACAGGAGCTGAAGTGACACAAGAATTCATGGAAAAACAGGTAGATACAAAAATATATAGGGTAGATTGCAGAGAATAATTTACGTTCTGAGGGCCAATAGGTCCTATCTGAAAATGTGGACTTAAGTTTGCGCAGGAATTAAGTTAACAACTCAGCAGTTCTAAAAAATCCCTAGAAACGAATTATTAAATGCATCCAAATTAGAATTGTGCTTCAAAAATATAGAGAATACAACCCCGTGTCTTTTATTTAAGACAACTAAATCTGAACAAATGACTTGCAGATAAATAGCTTGTCCAATGTACAGCATTCGCAGCACAGAGTTCTGTGTTTGCACATGTTTTGCAAACAATTTTTACAACGCCTTGTTTTAAATTGCAGCAATGAGACAATCACATGCTTTGACAAGAAACATTTTAGCAGTTAATAATGTCTGATCAAAGCATTAAAATTCATTACAGTATGTTTATACTTAGCTACTATTGTATTAGTTACTGTGAGTGAACAAAACAGTAACATGTTATTAACAGTGCTGCCTGCTTTTATCAGAGGCAGATTGCAGTTCATGGGATATGGAAGAAAGACTGTCAAGTCCAGTCAAAATCCAAACACTCAGAAAAAAGGTTGTTAAAACAGATAAAAGGTATGTCTCTACTTAGCTGTTCCCATCATTTTTAACCATTACATTTTTAATTCACGCAACTGAAACAAGCCAAAGGCTAGTAGAGGGTAAACTTCCTTTTCCCGGTAAATTTAAAGAAAAATTTTTCTTTAAAACACGGGAAACTTGAATTACGTGCAACAATTATAAAGATGAATAATTAGATCTATTTGATATATAAAATACAAGGGTGTCAACTATCGCCATAAACCAATTATCTCAGTTAACACCATTGATGGCATCAGCAGTGAGATAAAAAGGAAGGCTTTCAGCATGGAGTTTAAATGGTTTAATGTCATCACACAATCAATTTATCTAGCCACTGCAATTTAAAAGCATAAAATTTACTACCCACCGTTTAATATCATGGGTTAATTTATTAATTAATTTGTTTAAAGCAAGCTAACTTTCTGATACATAAACAACAGTAGGTCTACAAATAACTGAACACTTCCACACATGCTAGCAACATTTAGCATACTTTAGCCTACCTAATCCAGGTAAACTACCCCGGTCAAGGATACAAAACAATGTTGCTCCTGGAACATAAAACCTACAACATACTGGTTAAAAGTTATATAATACTGTAACCATAACTGCAACTAAGCCACCTGATGCCTGTAATCTTCAGGCAATTTTGAACTTGCAAAGGGGGATATTCATGTCCTTAAAAAACAACAAAAGAAATGTATAAAATTCACTAATATTCAAACAGAATTGTTACTTATATCTTATCACAGTGCTACATGCTTTTTATTTTTAAATAAAAAGAGAAGTTATCTGACAATAGACTGTGAATGAAGTGTATCAGGGGTAAAAAGACGTCTCTGCACTTTCCTGTAGATGTATCACTACATTCTCAAAATCAATACACTAAAAATATTTGTCCTTAAAAGGTTTTGATCCTATTACTTAAAGCCCATTAGTCCCTGACCGCTACAAACCATATAAACTTTTATACTGACTGAATCAATACAATGGGAAAATAGAGCCCTGTTTAAATCTATTAGCAATGCAACTTGCAAATGTGTAATATCTATCTGGATCCAGTAAATACGAAGGGAAAGTATGTTACTTTCAAATAAACATATAAAGATTTTTGTTTAGTAACATTTAAACATTTTTTAAACATTAGATGTTTAGAGCTGGGAGGCAGTTGATAAATAAACTATATATGCACTTGAGTGTGTGTATAAAGCAAATCGAGAAAAAAAAGCACCTTTTTGATTAACGAGAACGTTGTACTCTTGAGTACTTTCATTGTATGAGCAATGTGCATGAATAACAGACAATTAAAACAGAAATAAACTTCCCTGATGTAACACAGAAGTTCTCCATTCAATCACACATGTATACTAACTCTGCGAAGGTAACCATTGCCTTAACATCTTCCCATAATTAAATACACAAATACTTTTTGAAAGTAATCAAAAATGTTGCCTTAATTCAGTTTGCTTACTCTTAGTGTTTGAGAAGTACCATTTCTTAAAACAGATAAAATCAGAAAATTTCCCAATGTTTGCCTGATTATATTCGAATGCCCCCCTTTTGTGCTTCGCCATACTGAACCTAATGAAATTGATTCAAGTTAATCTTTCAGCCTAATGCTGAAAACCAGAAATATTTGGCAGTATTTAATTAAAAAAATTGACTGTACTTCCACGATCAAAGCAATTGCATTGGTAACAGGGCAAACGGCAGGCTGAAGTGAGAACACATTTTTTCACATAGCCCTCAGTTTGGAAAATTACAATGTGCTTTTCACTCCATTGTGACAAACGCAGGGTTCTGCACAATGCTGAGCTCAGGAGGATGCTCTTTATCTTATATTTTTCTTTAAGGCCGACTAGGGCTGGGGAAATATCAGAACTTTGGCAACTTACTAACTCTGTGCAAAGAGCTTCATCACTTTTCTCCACCTAAACCGAAAGCTGGAGCACTATGAGTTGTCTGAATTCCTGATCAAGCTTTCTGACTCACCCCTCACTGCGCCTGTCGAATAGAGAAGACACATTGTGTGTGGTGACATTGAAAAAAATTAAAATAACAATAATAATAATAATAATAATAATTCATGTAATTATTTGTGTTTCACTATTTTGAGGTATGCTGGCAACTGAAGTTTTCATCCCATGTATTGGCAAACTAAATGTATGCAATAAATATTTGTCCTGGATAAGGGTGTCAATCAAGTAAACAAATAATAGACACCAGTATTACATAGAAAGTTGTACTTTCTGGAACTTTCTAGAATGCGTATTTGTGGAAAAAAAGAAAACTGAGAATCAAGTTTTTATTTGTTAAATGGTTCTATTCATTTCAACATTTTGAGTTGTTTTGTACAATGTGACTGTACAATTGCCCTGTTTTATAAATAATTATCATTGTGATGGGATTTTCCACACTTTATGAAGCATTGGTTTAAATGCCAAATAAACATGACAAACAGTTTTTTTAATGAATTAATCAGAACTGAATCAGAAAGACTATGAGTTTGTCGAAATACTGTCAGAATTGTATGCCAATTGTATGCAGCTTAGTATGAACACCAGACAACTGCATCTACCGGGTAAATATTAAACCAATAGAACAAGCTGGAACGACTTTGCTATATAAACACCCAAACAATGGAACTTTTTCGTTCAAATAGAATAAGCATCAACCTGGCTTTGAGATGACTGTTGCATAACAAAAGAAACTGTTTGATTCCCCTGTCAAAAAGTATGGCTTTTAGTAGTTATACCAACAAGAAAGTTTTTCATTGTAATAGTTCTTTCAAATGAAATGCCACAAAAACAATGAACCACATTTAGGAGGGACCAAAGATCATCAGCATGTTTGAAATGCTTACAGACATCATTGGAAAATGAAAAATAGGAATGTCAAGACAAGACAGAGAGGCAGATAGAAAATTCAGCATAAATTACTGGAAATATTTGTATTGTATTACTGATTTTCTCTGGACAATCCATTTCCTATATGTGCTTTCCTCGATTTCCTTTATAATAGTTTTTTATTTATTTTAAAAGTGTTTTTTTTTTAAATAACTAACATAGCATGATGGGAGGACAACATAGAAGGAGAAAACAAGAAGACATAAAACATAAAAAATGGAAAATAACTAAGAGGCTCAATGGAAATTAACCATGTGTGTTGCTTCCATAATAAGATGAATGGGCCACATGTCAGCGTAAAATATTGGTGTGCCATCGCTAGGTAGAAAGGAATTGTTTACGCCTTAAGAATGTGTAGCTCTTAACCAGAAAAATGAGTCTTGGCCCATCTATCCAAGGACTCTACACAGCCCACAGCTTCTGCCTTCAGCAGATGGTGATCGGCAAGAAGTGCTAAACCATCGAGCCTGCAGCTCCGCAGACAGTGCCTAATGAACTGTGTGTGTGTGTGTGTGTGTGTGTGTGTGTCTTCTAGAAAAACCACCAAACTTTTGCACCGCCTCTAAAACACATAATCCCACAGGCAATGGGCCGCTACCTTATACAGCAAAACTTGTCTGGAAACATAATACAAAAATGTAGACGGAATCATATCACGTATCCCCCTGACATTATCGGGAAAAAGTTTCCAGTTCAAGCAGCAGAAATTCTTAGGATCTGCAGGAGCACGTTCAGACCCTTCCAAGAAATCTCATTTTGACGAATTGTTCTCCAAAACACTGAATGCGTGATACATGCGTCTCTTTTATTAGAGCAGCTTTGCCACAAGTCGGGCAGCTGAGCCCCTTCCATCATACCTCAGGAGCATTCTCAAGCCTTTGCAGAATACAGAATAAAGTGGTCCAACACTAGCTCGTTGTGGATTTGCCACACCATTGTCAGAGGTGTTAATGTTGAGTCACCAGCTCCTGTAGTGAATTGTGTCCAGAAAGTCACAGTTCCAGATATTGTTGCTTGTATTGGCTAAAAATAAATGTTGACTAAAGGGTAGTATATATATTTTTTTCTCAGTCAAACCTAGCCATCAACACACAAGAGTTGATGTAAGAGAACATTTTATTTGCAGAAAATCTAATCAAACTAATAAGACTTTGTAAACTTTTGAAGAATTGCAGATGAAACATAATTCCTTAAAGAAGAAGAAAAAAACACACATGCCAATTATAAGCATGTCCCAATAGCTCGATCATCTTGTTTTACAAACAAGAATAAATTTGGTGTTGGCATAAATAATGTTTCAATAGGGTTAATAAAATCTCACCTTGCTTGTGAGAGAAATGCCAGATGATTCAAACAGCAACAAACGTTCCTACCTGTAGTACTTATTCTAAACTTTTGTTAGCTGTTTTCAAAGCCTCTATGAGTGCAACACGTACAGCGAAAAGCCTGCTTACAAAGCCAGAGGCACAATTGCCTCGAAACAGATGCGCTGTTTCTGCCGAACCAAGCTGGAAAGGGAAGTGGTGTTTCACAAGCAGTCAAAATGTAGGGCAGCGGAGTACTGACAGCCAGCTTTGAATACACAGACCGCAGGGGGTTCACATGTAATGCCTGTCCTAAGGACGCCATTTGAGTTACAATGCGCAGAGTGTAAGTCTAAGAAAACATTTGCCACAAATTCATGTAAAGTGCCTCTAAAAAGAAACCCTGCATAATAAAATACACAGCATTGAGTGAAAGAAAATTGTTCTACAAAAAACAAATTTAAAAGAAAATAAACACAGGCTGAACGCAATAGGCAAATTGAAGAGACCACCAAAGTGAATAAGGGGAAAGTGGTTGGATCCTTTCAAATGGGGGGAGAATGATGGATGGAAAGGTTTGAAAAACCCCCCATCAGGCCAAACAGACAAAACCAAGCTTTCAATCATTGGAGCCTCAGTTAAGATTTGTTGAAAAGCTGAAATGTTTTTTTCTTTTCTTCCCTCTCTCTCTGATTTTAAGAATTCTGCAGCAAAGAGAGTAGGCTACATGAAATGTTACCCCTGCTCTATAAGAATATGTGCAGGAGCCTGTGGATTTAGTAAGATTGTTTAAGAATAAAATCTGAAACCCAAAAAAGGTAAGGCTGTTTTGTCTTTTTTTATTATATATATTTTTATTTTTATTGAATTTTGTTGTGGGAATATCCGTTTTCCACTGCCAGGTCATTCTGTTTTGTCACACAGGAAATCCTCGGCATAACTGCATTACTATCCTTAGTAATTTATATATGTGAGAGGTTGGTGATAGTGTGCATACAAAATGAGGAACGTAGATCATGCAAGTAGGGCCTCTGACATGTACAAACAAATTACAAATTAATTTCAGCCCCACCTGTACTTAAAACTCACTCTGTGACATAAAAATATATTTCTTCATGCATGTATGCACTCAGCAATCTGTGGTTCTACATTTATTTGGTTTTCAAACCTTGATTTTACATGCTTTACAAAAACAACTCATTGGTTAATTGAAGCAGGATCAAAGCAAAGCTGGAGCCAGAACCAATACTTGACTTTAGACTTGAACGTATGAGTGACCCTAAAGAATACCGATGTGGCTATGCACAAGCTGGAGTTATTGTGTTGGTTGAGGGTGAATGATGGATACATTTTTTAATGCTCCTCTAAATTTGGGTATTTGAGGACTTTATGTAGACACCAAGTATTACATAGCATCTGTTTATTAAATCTGTCCGATCAGCGTCATTGATCAGGATTGGATCCCTCAGCAAGGGACTTCGGTCTTTAGCTCATCAAGCTATCGCCAGCATGGACCAGAATACCAGTGAAACGTTTTCACCTTGCAGAATCCATGCCAAGAAGAATTCAGGCAGTTTTGGTGGCAAAGGGGGGGCCAATCCTCGTACTAGATGTTTGTACATAATAAACTGTATACACACACACACACACACACACACACACAATAATATCCTTTCTGTAGCCTGATTGACGTGAAACTAGTGATAGACAGGGGCTACCAAAACTGGAAACTTCAAAAAGAGCATTTGTAGCTTGATATGGAGAATCTATTTTCTTAGGTTTGCAATGTTTTCTGTTTGACATGGCTTGCTGTCCTCAGACCGTGGGTTACCTTTGATGAGAAAAACCGAGGTGGAAAACCTGCTAAGCATGCAAGGTGAAGTGATTTCTCTGACTTTGTTTGATCTCAGTGGAAAGACCATATTTCTTCCTATTTCTTTTCCTTTTGTTCAGGATGACCTACAAGAGCATATGTGTATTACATTTAGCATCCGGGGCATGGCATCTGTAAACTCAAATCCAGAATCCAGCAGAGAGCAGTAATCTAACCAAAGTTCATTTTTATAAATTTCGTGTGTGTAGGATAGATTGAGTTGTATTATGAATTGAAATGTTTGTTGACCAAGAAAACAAAAAGTTATGAGCATAGTAAATATTTCTGAAATTAATTATTCCAAAACAACAGAACTAATGTTGAACTACTACAATTAATACTTTTTAAAATAATCTTCAGAGAGTAAAAAATGTAGAGAGTAAAAAATCCAGAATTTAGGCATTCTAGATTCAGTTGAACTCAAAGGTTTATTTCAGTATGGAACACCAATTAACCATGCAAAACGTTGCACATTCTAAATACCAATTACATGTTGTTGTTTTTTTTTTTTTGTTGTTGTTGTATTTTTTCTGCTCCTGCACACTTGGAATCAAAAACTGAAAAGGACTGAAAATCCTTTTCCTAATTGCCAATTATGAAAGTGTTTGGTAGAATCAATAAAGAATTATTCTGTTAAACAAATTAAGTTAGCTTCAGAACTTCAGGACATAATAAAGGATCTAGAATAATTAGCACAAAAAATCAAATTATAATTTCAATTTATTATATTTATTTGGACAGACAGAAGCACATACCTTGACGGCAACACCTGTGCTTGATAATTACATGCGAATATGTGCTACCATTGATGAAGACTCCAGGAATACCAGTTTACATGAAGTGTGATGAGTTGAATGTGAGACTGTTTTAACTTAAAGCTCCTTAACTGAAATCCTATGATACTACCTGATTCAAAATATCATCTGCACTGGCACAGATAATTTAATCTTTTCAGGCCTGAAATAGGGTAAAACTATCATGCATACAATGCAAATAGTAAAACTATTATACTAATCAAATGACATCCATTGTATGTTATTTTGTGAATTGCACAGTAAACTACACAGTGATCAGTCAACTCCTCCATCAGAGGAAGATGGGTTTTTTAATCAAGCTGTATATTGATATGGGGCTAAGCCTACTCATGAATAATACGGGAGTTATCTGTGGCATAAAAACAACTATCAGAAGAAAGCACAGATTTTCTATGAATTAATCAGCTGGCAATGGAATACAAGTTGTACAATTGATTGCTTGGCGCTATGCTAAGCTAACTGGGACATTCAACATGCCAACCCATAGTGGATGGTGGATTGTATAAAATGGCAGTCGAACCATTACTGTATTAAAAAGATGATCGAAAAAGATGAATGATCATTTCTCTTCTTCCTGATATCTCCATTAAATATTTTTTTTATGAGTGTGTTATTCTAGGAAGGGCAATGCTGTTTTAAAGATACTTAACCTGAAATTCTTCAAGGAAACATCCAGCTGTACAAATAGGTATATAGGTAAGTCTTAAATGGTGGGTGCTCTAAATATGATAATTTTCTAACTGAACAAATTATTCAATTATATTACTTGAAGCACTTAAATATATACAAAGATATTGTTAACAAACCTGCAATTCATAGGGCCATTGATTGTTGTTAAATAAATACATACAGTGAGATCTGGAGCTCTGTGACTTTCATGGGTTTGCTGCAGATAATATATTTACTTTAGTCCCTGTACTGACATTTATTAACTATACAATCATGTTTAAATGCTTGGAAAATGTGTAAGCTGATGTAATATCTAATGACCTTCACTGAACAAAATAATGCAGTAACCAAGCACAGTGGACAGCATATCAAAAACAATTATGGGCGGTAATAGATGGAAACTAGAAGTTAAAGCAATGGATAATATATATATTTTTTTTTTAAGTAATAACTGAAGGACTGCTTGAGAATTAAATGGTAGGATTCCTTTAAATAAAGTATTTAAGCAGACATGGGTACAGTCCACCAGTATAAAACGGCTTCTGATTACTGGTGTGCAATGGTACTTACGGGTAAAATACATTAATCTGTCTAATTCTCGCTGCCGGGTCTGTGTGGAAAAAAATCTGTGGGATAATCTGACATACACTGTTGTCTGAAAACATATTAACAAACCTACTATATCTTTTAAGAACAACGGGAAAGTATACATCTTTCGTGACCCTGAAAGTCGCGTGAACTCTTTAACGACCATAGATTTATACTTAATCATTTCAATATTGCAAAATCAAATAACGATTTTGCTTCTGTAACACTATAAAAAAGCTCAATCTATTCCTGGACTTCTTAAAACTTATTTTAAGTAAGGCAGAAAGCAAGAAACTACAGGAAAACATAGAACTGAAATGTGGACAACACCTACCATGACCAGACTCAGATAACGGACTATATAACGCCATTTATGAATGAAGCATGGTTTAACTGTTTTAAAAAATTCTGGCAGAGACAGGTCCTCAAGGTTGTTCTCAAAAAATAAAATCTGCAACTAATAAGGCCGGATTTAGGGCAAATATAAACAAATATTAAATAAATGTGTTTCTTTGTACAGACGAGGCGGGAGGGGGAGGGGTCAATAAATAAGGCTGAAATAGGCAACGGCTACAGTTTTGAGTTTGGGATTAAGTGTACTAGGATTGGTACACTAGTATGAGATAAGTCGACCATTATGACATAAAATTGGGGTTTTTGAAAAGTCAAAAACTTGGTATCCCCAAGAGAATAATTACTGGCTATATGAGATTTTCCCTACAATTGTCCTCTATACCACCAAGTGCCAAGGAGTTCCAATACAAAAGTTTGCAGCTGCTGAATAAGGTATTTGCTGGTCCTTGGGGATAAGTCTAAAAGTAGTAAGGCTAGGAATCAAGCTTTTGCACAATGGACAGGATTTAAACGCTACTGAAATTGTTGCAAGATGCTGAAATCCAATAAGGTTCATAGGTTTACTACAGGTACTTACTTTCTTGAGACTTGGAATACAAAGAAAAACTATTTTGATCTGAAAATTCATAATTTTGCATCATCTTGTGGTAGTACCACAGGAGATGGATGGGGTAAAACAAGAAACTAATTGGTATTAGTTAGTGTCAATATGTGCAAATGTCAATATGTGCAGACTTCATAAAGCATGTAGCTTCATGAAGTGCACTTCAGGAAGATTTATGAATCTTACCCAAGGAATGGCAAATAAAAAAATGTTACTGAATCTCAGCCATGCAAGACGTTTCTCAAAATGAACTCCAATGACCATGCGATCTTACAGGTACAAAAAGATAAGTACAGAGGAATGCATGGGGATAATACAAAGCAACAATTCCCTGCAAAGATCTGCCAAGAGGCTGTCTATCAGTATTGGTTTCAACCAGCCAAAGAGAAAAGAAAGGATTTAGTTTGTCTTACTTTTTCTTCTGCCAATGTGATTATAGATTGTGGACATTGTATTGGTATACAAATAAAAACTAACAATCTGATTATTACAAACGTCTTTGTTGTACCATTTGAAATTAAAAAATATAAATACATACTCCACCAACAGTACATACCTTAAATGTTATTCTTAAATGTGTGTTCGTATATGTAGCAAAGTTGCAATACATCTGGAGAGGGATTCAATGGGACCTGTTCAATTAAAATGAAGTGAATCAATGAAGAATATTGACTTAATATTAAAATAATTTAAACAGAATAAAATTCAGCTGATAAAATCCAGTGTGTTGCTATTACACCTCTACTTACTTTAAAAAAAA
Source organism: Hiodon alosoides (assembly GCA_025775065.1). Classification (NCBI taxonomy): domain Eukaryota; kingdom Metazoa; phylum Chordata; class Actinopteri; order Hiodontiformes; family Hiodontidae; genus Hiodon; species Hiodon alosoides. The sequence continues at coordinate 26,935 of JAOYSI010029302.1, forward strand.
AGCATTTTAAAGAGCAATAAACTGGCTAGCATTTTAATGTTCAAATGATATGTTTTATATGATTAGTTAAGCTGACTGGCTGCACAAAAAAAATTGTTAACAAGTAAAATGACCTCAATCTATGGTGCTAAGAATGGTGAAAATGTTATTGTGAAAGATTTTTTTAACTTAACTAGCTGTAAGTATCTACCCCTAAGCGGGCCCTGAAGTAAACTGTCTGATGGTAAATTCAGCTCTCGAGTTAAATAGATGTTCAAACCTTCACTATTAATGCTTTTGGTAGTATTTTACATTACTATGATTATCCACAATAGGAACTCAACATTGTTTCTTTTGTACTTTGGTTCATGTCTGTTATCCAGTGTATTCAAATTTAATGAACTGGTGCAGAATAAGACTAGCCATAGTCTATGTCATAAACATAAACATGTTAAAGTGGATTGTCATTTGGAAGTATAATCATGGAGAACATCGTTTACAACATGTTGTTCACATATTTGAGTTATCTGTCCAAGCTATTTAATTTCAGTAAGTATGGATCAAAACACACACACACACACAAACACACACCCACACCCACACACTCTCACAGACACACACACACACACACACACACACACACACACACACACACAAAGCATATGACAAGCATGAAAACACTTAGGGCCTAAGTGTTGAATTCTAAAAGATACAAAATGATAGCTCCAGACAGTTTCAGTTCCCAAAAAAACCATAGTAATAATGTTGGCTTTATTTGAATAGGAGATTTTGCTACTCTCACAAAATAATGCTTTAAAATTCATTAGAACTGAGTAAATTGTAACGACACGGAGAAGACTGGAAACATTTTTTTTTTCATTCGCTACTGAAAAATTGTTTAGTAAGAGTATAAGTTAGCATCAAGATTTAAAGAAAACAGAGAAGAAGAAAAAGAACTTGGATACAAGTAGCACGGGATTTTAATCATTACATTTTCCTTCAGAAGAATAGAAGTACGTACCATGACAGTAAACTAAGTGCATAACAATTACATATAAAAATGTAGCACTGATGCAGCAGCTTCTTGGAGCAGAGAGTTCTACAAACCAGTAATAGTCATTTGTGGATAGAGAGAGAGTGACTGGCAGAACTGATGTATCTTATTGGCTGGACAAGGTAATTGTATCACAGTTGGTAATTTTACATTTGTCAGCTTCAACCGCAATACATGTGCTTCCAGCAGTTTTATGAGGAGGATGTACGTCTGTTGCAAATAAACTTTTTTTCCCAATTAAACTTTACCTCAATATTCTGTGCATGTGTGCTGCTACTGCATAGTTTTCTAAGAATTGTGAAGTACATGACTCATTTGCTAAGCAGATGCTCAGATATAGAAAAGTGTCTGAGATGTCCAAATGTTCTTGCCATTCAGATTGAGGGGAGAGCCCAATATTCACATAGCATATTATTCCTTTTGTCCTATTAGACAGCGCATCATAAGCCTTTTGAAGAATTCCTGGCGAAAGGAGAAAATACATTCTGTCCTTGACTTAAAAACACTGCTAAAGAATAAAGTTCAAGTATATTTCTTCATAGTCTTATTTTATATTTAAGAAGGCAATCTTTAAACATCATAGTACATTCAAAGGGTAATCTGTTCAACCTCCGTTTTGTAATTTATACACAATGGCCATCCCATTACCCCTGTTATACCCCCTCCCCCTTGCCACCCTCTTCTATGAAGGCCATTTGTATAGAGGTCGGTGGCCATCGTGAGCAATGGAATGCCATGTCTCCCTCTTCTCTCATAAAATTGATTTTCTCATCTCTGCTAGAGCTTGTCTAAAACAGACAGATTAGCGATGTGTTGGTGCTAAGGCATTGATGATTTAAAATGTTCACGGCCTTTTATCTCTGCACCTCAGCTGATACTCTACCAGAAAGAGAGAAAAAAAAACAACAACTTTCCCTTGAAAGTTCAACATAAAGGTGAGTGGGAGTCGCATTATCTCGCACATGGATAAGAATGATTCAGGACTGCGAAAAACACTCCGTCTGACAGACATTTACTGTAAAATGGGAGAGCCTTATTATGAAACCAATGATTTTTTTAAAATTATTATTTATTAAGCATACTCTTGGGGGGGGCACCGAAGCTGTGTAGGCAGGCCCGGCCCCCTAAGGCCCGCCCATAGTGCCGGTTATGTATCACAGATGTTAATTTATTTATACAAATAAATGAGAATGATAACTTAGCAAGAGCTACGTCACATCAATATCTCCCATCTGTAGAACTAAAGATGCTAAGTAAGAATGCAATTCAAATGAAGTCTTTCACAGTGAAAAAGTGTCTGCCGCAGGCACCACAACTTGCAACGGTGACTTTCTGCAATCTCACATTCAGATTGGTCTCACTGAGCAGAAGCCAGCCTGCAGTTGGAGCCCATTATGGGCCATCCTCCTAGCTTTGTGGTACTAGCTAAATCTTTGTTTTACGCCCCCAAAAACAACCATTAAAAAACATTCAATGGATGCCTTATTTATGGGAATTCATCTTTTGTATGGAACGTAAATCTGAAGTAATTATACTAAAAAGGTAAACCTTGTTGATGGAGTCTAAAGAACTGGAAAACCAACTATAGCCTTGGCTTAACGCTGTTGTTGAGAAATTTCTAAAATCCTGGTATGTACTCTAACCATTAAAGCAACAATAGCACTGTCTTGCAATCATTCATTGGATTGTCTTAAATGCTAAAAAATGTACCCTCAGTCCGAAGTGTAAGCAGAGAGGGCCAAATAGTGGGTTTCGTTTTACTGTAAAAATTTTAAATAAAAAAAGCTATAATTTATAACCATAATTTATTGATCAAATAAATCTGATGCAATCGAATTGATTATTCCTGCAATAATACAATTACATAGAAAAATTTAAAGCACTTTATATTTATAAGTTTATAATATGGACTACACTGTAGTGTAGAAATGCCGAGCAACCAAATTCCCTGAATTTGATGCTTGCTTCCTGTAGGGTTTTGGGTAATACCCTTCTGATTGGTGGCTCTTCTATATATTGCATTTTCTCTATTGGTGAAAGGGAAAATACAAAAAATAATGCTTTAAAATGGAAGCAGTTACATCAATATAAAATCAACAAAGTAAAATGACATCAAGTAATGTATTAGCAATGTTAAAGAGTACCCTTGGAGATATTGCATATAAAAGTAAATATAAATCCACCACCAGGAAGCACTATTAACAAAATTTTACTTGACAAAACAACTACTTAATCACAGTGGAAAGTTATATTATCTTATATCTGAAAAAAAAAGAAAAAAAACATCAGTAGTTGCCCTTCAGCCCAATCCAAAAGTAATTCTGTATTTTGATATCAGAGACTGAATTCAGGGACTTGGCATCACCAATTTGTCCTGCAGCTTAAGCTGCAACACTAACCTAAAAAAAGCTCTGGTGAACTACACTCATTTCCTGACACTGGCAGGTAGTAAGGAAGTACAGCAAATTCGCAGGATGGCTTGACTGGATGACCTCACTCAAAACGAGAGATCTACAAAAAACAAACAAACAAACAAAAAAAATAGTGATTTTTGAGAATATGCTCCAGACACTGTGGTCTGTCTAGTCCGTGGGGTTCATATGGTGAAGGAAACATTTGAAACCACTCAAATTATATTTCCTCCAATTACTCTTTTTCCAATTATCTACATTTCCAAGTATAACATTGTAACAATGCCTGCTTCAGCATAATTGTGTACATGGGCACACTTGGGCTGACACCCTACTCAGATATAATAATGCAGCAGCAGAAAACACTGTAGCTGTCTGGCACCAGACTTATGAAATCCGAGGCACTTAGAGTGTTTTTTGTAACAAGTTCATCGGCTATAAATGTACTCAGAGGAAATACAGCTGCTAATTATGTAAGTAATAATACAAATCACCCCCTTTTATTTCATGCAATACACAATGCAGCAGCTATTACCAGAACTATCACCCATACATTATACAACACTGGGTAGCTCAACAACAAAAGTTAATACATACATGATCGTAAAACCATGATTGTTTGGCTTTGTTAAATACACAATTTCTCATAATTTAACACCAAAATACCTTTTTAAAGGATCTAGTGTGTACTTTACTAGTATAGAGAACAATGTTCTCAATAAGATAACTCCTTATGCTTCATTTTTTGCTAAATGTTTTCAAGCCAAGACAAGGAAAAAAATGCTGCCACAAATATAACTTACTTAACTCAAGATTATTGACCTACACATTACAAATATGTAAAATATTGTTGGAAAACGGCACCCTGGCAAAAGCACATTCATAACATTTCGTACGTATGGCAACCCTATCATCCTCTATGGAGTCTTTATGGTAAAGGAAAAAGTGTTCACTATAATCACAATTACCAGTTGTATACAATATCAATTAATAGGCTACCTTAACAACAAAGTCACAGCATTAAGTATTGCATATCCGCGTTCAGCGCAAGTTTGCCAGTCAATAATAAGCCCCTATATACTGTAGGCTGTCAGTGAAACGGCGGGAAATGATTTCAAGATTTACTCTGCTGTCCTGAAGCTTAACATGCGTACACAGTTAAATACACTAAGAACAAACCAGTTCAGTTGCCACGATTTGCGCACTAAGTGCCGCACGGAAATTGTCCCAAACTAAAAGCAATGTTTAAGATTTTGGTATGTCAGAAAGTCTGGTGTTCAGATATTCTCAGGTACGCAACGCAATATA
>JAOYSI010029313.1:0-24193 GCA_025775065.1 Hiodon alosoides
AGTGTGTGTGTGTGTGTGTGTGTGTGTGTGTGTGTGAGAGAAATGATGTATATAACTCTCTTAAATCAGAATAAATTTCTGTCACTTAAATTCAAATGAAATCCCGATGAAATATGTCACCAGGACACACCCTAAGTTTTTCCATAGTTACCTATTGTTCACTGTTAGCCAGCCCAGTGACCTTATCATGACCTTACATGATAGCTAAAACTGGCACATATATTGTTGTTTTTTTAATGCTGGTGATTCTATAAAACTCTGTAAATGAAACTAACTCAAACCGTCTCTTTGCCTGGGAGACAGTATCTATCTGCATACATCTTTCTGACTGTAGTTGGTTATTCACAACTCTGCCTAGGTAACCAACGAGACGGAATCATCAGCAAGAAAAAAACCCATTAAATCCAAAGTGAATTTGTTATGTAAAATTACATTTTAAATTGTCCAAACAAAACCTGATGCAAGTCAACGACAAACGCCAAAGCATATTGGATGGATTCGTTTCAGACATGCTAATATGTGGAACATTTATCAACCAAAAAAAATAATACAGGCCATGTCTCCAGAGCACATGACCTCAGGCAGAAGAAAACGGAGAGAGTCAGAGCTTGCATACACATACTTGAACACAACCGGGCACATGCATGAAGCCCGGATGCACAGAATCATGCTGTATTAGCAGCCTGAGGCCAAAGTTACCTTCGCTATCAGACATGGCGCTCTGCAAGTCATCCATTGCATAGGCCGCGGCCCAGTCACTGCTCCGTATCCTGGACTCCTCCCTCATGTGCTGCTGCACCTCGGGGAGGGAGTGGCTCGACCCAAACTGGTCCCGGTTGTCTGCCGCGATGGGTGGGAGGGGTCCGGCCGAAGCCCGGGCCATACCCATTGGTTGACCGACTGGACTCAGGGGACTCTCCTCCTCAGAATTTTGCGCAACAATGGGAATACGCCCCCTGCTTTGACTGATGGGGAGACTGGTGGGTTTTGCTCTCGCTGATGGTGTTCTGTACACGGGATCCTCCGTCTCCGTCTTTAGTCGCAGAGAGGAACTGGACAAGTCTCTTTTGATGGAGAGGTCAAGTCCATACATGGAGTTAGGTCGAGAGGAGGGTCTTGACCTGCTACCACTGGGGTAGGCAGTGTCATCGAGGAGGGATGACCTGAGGGTTGAGCCTAGCGCCTGTCCTAGATTCAGAGACTGTGCAAGATTAGCTCCGAGGGTCGAGCCAAGGTATCTCTGTTGCTCTGAGATGTTCTTTCTCAGTCCAAACGTAAGGTCATCCTGCAGCAGTCTGGCCCTTGAGGCTAGGCCACTGATTGACGTGGCACTGGATGCCAGGTAGCTGCTATAACCAGTTGCCGATATATCTTTGCTTTCCTGGATTGGGGAGAACTTAGTTATTTTGGGATCCATAAGTGTTTTTTTATGCTTAGCTTGTTTTGGGTAGAGCACGGACACGGGGAGCTGTTTAGCGGCTTGCTTCTCTAGCGTCAGTCTGCTGATGCTGTATTTGTCAGTCTTGGGGAAATTCCTGTAGTTACTGTCTCCATGGTGGTACTGAGGCAGACCGGAGAGGTGATCCAGGCCGTCCGTGCTCCGCTGGAACTCCTGCTTTAACTGCTGTTTCAGGAGTTTCAGCTCGTAGGGCTCCTCCATGGCATCTTCTTCGACTTTCATGTAGGGGTGGAGTCTGGCATGTGCTTGCAGGGAACCCAGGAAGTCCGTCACCTCCCCAGCCCGCCGCACATCTGTGGCGCGCAGGAGGCGGTCGGTCTTGGTCGGGTCCTTGTCAGGAAAGCCGTAGCCAGAAGGCAATCCAGCATGAGCCTTCGCAAGCTCGTCCTCGAGCAAGGTGTAACTCCTGGGGGCGTGCTGCTCTATGTTGGTATAGTAAGAGTCAGCTGATATTGCGGACATGGGGCTGCTCGCCATGCTGCTCCTCTCGTCCAGACCGATCCTCAGGTCCAGGTTGTTGTACTTTCCACCTAGGTGGTCTGCGGAAGGGGAAGGGACGATCAAGAGTGGCCGATTGTGCGCAACATCGTAATTGGCTGTAATCTTTGGCTCCAGGGTGGACATTGTCTTTTGCCTGGACTTTTGTTGCTTCAGGAGCATCTGAGAGGCATGCTGGGATGACTGGCGAGAGGCCTGGGCGTAGGATAGCGTGGGCACAGAGGAATAGATGGACTGTGTCTGATATGGAGTCACCTGCTGATGGTAGAGGGACTGTGGCCTGTAAAGAGCCTGCTGGGAGGCCTGTGTTGCCGTGGAATACTGGTACTGTGTGTAAGGACTTGTTGGCTGGGCATACTGGGTCTTGGGCTGTGTCTGTGGCAGGACAAGCTGGTTTAGCTCGGACTGCGGAGCTGTTCTTGGCCTTTCTAACCCGTGGCCGTTTCCCCTCGTTTCCCTGATGTTGCTGACCTCGCTGTCCGACATGTAGTCCCGTTCCTCGGCCACCCCTTGCAGGTAGGCCCTCTCCCTCTCCTCGCGTTCCTTCAGCAAGGCCTCTTTCCTCCTGCTGATCCCCGTCTCGAGGCACCTCAGCCTGGCATCGATCTCCTTCTCTTCCTCGTCCAGCTCTGCCTGCTTCTTCCGCAGCTTGGAGGACTCCCGCTCGACGAGGTCCAGTTCTCTGTCAATGTCCTGGAGGATCTTGGCTCGGGCGGCGGTGGTATTCCTGCAAAGCCGTCTGCGAGCGGAAGCCGTGCTGTAACCGGTCGGGCCGGTTGCTGTCCCCTCCTCCGGTGGTGTGTTTGGTAGAGTGCGTTTGACTTTCTTTTGGGTACCGGATGGACTGCCACTCTGCGAACCCTTTCCCCGAGAGAGGAACAAAGAATGGAAAAAAATGTAACATTAGCCATCTGTTGCAGTTGAACTATCCACAATCAAGTTGCTGACCTTATCTGCCATTTAAGAGCTACAAATTCAAACAGATAGCACTAAAATACCTGTTTAGTTTATTCTGGGGCAGGCAGCCTACACTTCAAGTTTGCTTTTATAAAGACATTTAGGCTGGGACCAAATCAAAACTACATCAACCCGCTAATTGCACTTAAGTTATTTTCTTTTTATGAGTGGAGGAAATAAGATACTTACAAACAAAGAAAACAAAATGCTATTAAATTTGTAAAGTGTCCCAGCCTTACCATTTGATTTGGTCATTAATAATTTGACGTAGTGGTTAGGATGTCAGGCTTGAAAATTCAAGGTTGTTAACACTCCTGCTCCAGCTCCTTTATGAAGGTGGATGGACGTAGAAATTGTTGTTTTTGATAAAAGCGCCCGCTGAAAAGCTAAAATGTCTACAATGCTTTATTAGACTACATTTTATGCACTGCTAGAGAAGTCACGTTTGTGTAAAAGTCAAGCCGAATCGGTTATTTTAAGTACACCACACACCTGCAATATGTCCTCTGAGGAATGGGAAACGCTAAATCTGCTTATATGTCTCTCTCCGAGAGTAATTAATTGAGTTACTGAATTAATGTGCTTTTAAAAAAAAACTGCAACAAAACAAAACTCTGGGGATTTGTTTCAGACTGGAAAGATGAAAGCGCGAACAGCTTGTGTGTTGTTATGATTAAACTTAATTTAATTTAATGTACTTAAAATAGAAAATGCAAATGATATATTTTTGATAGTATCTTAAAGTAAACATACAAATTGTTGGTTGTATAAAAGCCCATTATGCAAGATGGATATGCCTGAGCAGAAATCTTATGCTCTGTTAAATGCCCGTCGTTACCCACAATGGGCAAATTAACCTCAAGGAATTTTCTGGGACAATAAGCCTCCACGAGACATAATAATCACAGGACTAAGGGGAGGGTGTGGATGGGTGGAACATAAATGGAAAGCCTCCAAATTTCTTGCCCACTTTAGTATAATGAGGGGCTGTTGATTAAATTGAAAATGCTTCTTAAAGAAGCAAGGACTGATTAATTTAGTTCTGTGTAATTTCAGAAAGTGGCCACAATCACACAAGTCTTGTTTGATACAATTGATGGCTGTTTGTTGGAGCTCCTGGCTTCTGACTACATTGCTGATCTTCTAAGGACCTATAATCATAATTGTATCCTTACATCAGCCAGTAAGGCCCTCCTGGCAGTTCATATATATATATATATTATATATATATATTTATATATATTATATATATATATATTTCTGCATTGCTATGAGAGGTAGGCAAAGTAAGTGTTTGCAGGAACGTTTTAACACCCATTCGTTCTATAAAAATCATAAGCGACGGTCTGGTGATATTTACATTTTACGTTTACATGTCAGTCATTTAGCAGACTCTCTTATCCAGAGTGACGTAGTGCTGTAGTGTAGGGGTTAACGTGCAATAAGAAAACTGAGCTACCTTGCCTTAATGATGAACACTGTGAGAATGTATAAAGTCTAACGCTGCAAAGGAGATAACATGATATCAGTATCATGTAAAATTAGAACAGACTATTGCATGTTCAGACTGATACAAGTTGCGATTTAGGTCATCAGATGACATTTAATTTACTTTTTTGCATGTTTTTGGTTTTTACTTTATGCAAAACGTTCAGTGGTTTGTCCAACAGTAAGCTTGACAAATATACGCCCCTGTGCCCATTCCGGTAACATTGTTGTTCCTGTCTTGGAACTTACCGAGTAGCCATCCGTGCACTGGAAATTCGACTCAGCCCGCTCGTCTGCAGTAGGACTCGATGGTTTGGGATCTGACATGGACCGGTGCATGGCCTTGAGGGTCCGAGGGCTCGTGGGAGGGGGTTTGGATGGCTCAGCGTGGAGCACTTTCTGTGGGTTCTCATATGGACCAAACTCTATTGACCTGTCTGGAGACATGGGAGAAAGGGGAGAGTAGAGTACTTTGGGGGACTTGGGAGGTGATGGTGCCACTTGAAGGTTGGAGTCTGCCTTCAGGTGGGCGGTGTAGCCTATTTCCAGAGGAATCGGGCGCCTCTTGTCTCTCTGTGGAGACGTCCTTTCAGCATCTCTTCCAGCTTGGTGCCTCAGACTGTACGTTTCCTCCGACTCAGAGGGGCTTTTTGTGATCTCAACCTTGGTGTCCAGCTGAGCCCTGACTGAAGGCTTTTTGCTAGAGGGATCTGTCTGGACTGAGATTTCTGCCACTGTCTGGATGGCAATACTGGACACCTGGGAGTCTTGTTTCTCCTGTTCGCCGTCCAGGTATCTGGTGGAACGTGACCTGCGTCTGCTCCTAGCTGGGGTGTCCCACTCGTCTTGGTCCTCATCATCGGTCTGAACGCTGCTGTCCACGCTCCTCTTGCTTCTCTTCCTCCGCCCTGTGTCCACCCTGTCTTGCCCATCCTGGACATCGTTGAGAACCAGACTGTCCGTTATTGTCCTGTGCTCTTCGGATGGCCCAGGAGCTCTTAGCGTTCTGCTGGTGAGCATTTTCCTGATTTCCAGATTTTCCAGATTTTCCTGCCCCTTGGACATTTCAGAGACATCTGGCACATCTGAGATGTACTGGGTGATTCTCTCTGCGTGGTCTGGCCAGTAGAGATCATTCACCCCGTCTGTACATTGAGGATCCTGCGCAATCTGCTCTGAACTGACGGATGGAGAGCTACCCTCAGAGCCATACGGGTACATTTGTCTCACCTTCTGCTCCTCTAGCTGCTGCTGCAGCTGATCCCGGAGCTGCTGGATCTGCTCAAGCTGGAGCTGCTGCTGGGCGTACGTTTCCTGCTGCATCATCAGGTGAGCCTGACGCTCCTCCTCCTGCTGAAAGAGCAGCTGGTGCTTCATTGACTGCAGCTCCTCCAACTCCTTCTGGACTATGAGCTGCTCCTGTTCCCGGAACCGCTGGATCTCCTGCCGCTCCCATTCCAGCTCCTCGGCAAGACGCAGCTGCTTGATTTTCTCCAGCTCCAGGAACTCCCTCTCCATTTCATATTGTCTCCGCTCGTTGCTGTCCAAGCCTGAAAGGACTGGAGAGGCTAAAGCCTCCAGTGATGCTGCGATCGCCCCGAGCGATGCATCTGTGTATGCATCGGGGAGTGTTGTTACCATGGGAACAGCCTCCTTTGATACGCCCGTTTCCTGGCGGGCAGCTCCTTCTTGCTCTGCTGTTGTAGTGGAGAAGAAACTGTATGACCTCGGAAGTGGTTGTTGTTGTAGAGTAGACAAAGATGGCATTGTGTCACTGGAGTGCATTCCTTTGTATGCAGAACTGAATATCGATCCTGGCTGGGTAGTGATGGCATACATGGATGGTACAGGTGCCGCTACAGAGGAGTACACCACTCCATTCGACGACCTCAGGACACTATTTACACCAAAATGTGTTCCAACGACTGGAGTTATTCTCGCTTGAGAATAGGAGGGAATGGTCATTCTGGAATATGCTCCTGTAACTTTGCTTGAGTAGCCCAGGATTTCACCTGTAATCATAGTTTGACAAATATATATCTCATTTCTTAAAAACAATGTATCTGTACAACTTTAGATGAAAAGCCATGCCCATTCAGACTAGGGACACAAAACGGAAAAACATGCAAAAATGTCCAGCCTTTCTCGATCCGCAACCATGCAAAGTCAATTCATTTCGAAACACGTAACCACATGCATGTGAGAAGTGAAAAGTAAAAAAAAAGTAAAAGGGAAAGCAAAAATAAGGACAAAATTCCAAAATGCAGACACACTTAAAAAAATATGAAGAGGTCAACCAGGAATAAGAGCAGGTAATCCAAAATGATGTTTCAGAGAAAGATCAGCAGCAATATTTTCATACTGACCTGTGGATACTTTTCCAGATGTTAGATCTATGGCACCTTCGGTTGCGCCATTTTGATAATCATAGCTATTTTTACTTTTGTAGAAGAACAACCCAGCCTCTGCTAAATTAGTGTCCGACATTGAAGGTTTCATACCACCAAAACCTCTTGTGCAGTTAGCTCCAGAACGGTCGTACTGATAATGGTCATCTCTGTAGCCAAAACGATCTTCCGGCAGAGTGGTTAATGGCTGTGGTGCTGCACAGCTCCTTGCAAAAGGGAGCTTGTACACCACATCACAGCATACTGCTTGTCTCCTGGCTGTGAGATCCACAGGCTTGCCATCATCTTCAATGACGGTGGTGATAACCTCTAAGGTGGACTCATCAACAGAGACCATCGTTTGAAAGGGTTTGGTAGTGGTCAGGTCCACCGCACCTACCGGCCCAGCCTCTGTACGCGCAGCGTGATTTATGGTGCCATTTGTCAGGCTTGCTTGAGCCTCGCTCACAGCTGGCTTTGAAGTTTCTGCACTTGCAATGGCCCCAAAGGAAAGGTTAACAGGGATGTCCACATTGCGGGAGCTGGTTGTGGGCTGGGAATCTATGGGTCTGTAAATAATCTGTGCAACTGGCTCAAATGATTTTGAGGTTGTAAGTGGAAGAGGCATTGACTTTGCTTGACTAAGGTCCCTACCTCTATTCCCAACGCTGTTGCTATATGCTATTGTGGCTGTGCAAGTGACGATGGTTATGCTGTCACTCACAATGGACAAAGTTGAACCTGGCGTTGACTCTGCACTTAAATTCACAACGGCTGATTGGACAGCACTTGTCTGGCGCCCGCTGCTATCGCTGGAGAAAGACTGCCGTCTAGAGTCTGGGCTTGATAAATCCATCCCTTTCTCAGTCATGGCAATGCCAAGCCTCAAAGTACGAAGATCCACGACGTCACAAGAATACGGCACCTTGTCATTTTCTTTTGGCTTTGGCTGCACTTTAGCCGCTTCAGGAGGAATTGCAATGGCGACACTGGAGGTTCTGGGAGCGGGTACTGGTGGTGACGATGGTACTCTTTCATGTACAACAGAAACTGTGGTTCTTTGGACCTCTGTGGTGACGACCTGGGTGAACAGGTTAGGCAAAGACGGTGGAGTAATTGATTGTCCAGCGGTCGAAATTGAGGAATACGTATGACTCCTGCTTGAAACAACCTTATCAGGTCCTCGGATTTGTTGACTTTCTATCGACTTTGTGTACTGAGAAAATTCCACTGGCCCTGTGGGCATTGTGTACCCAAGTTTAGATGGGGGTGCTTGGATTGCTGTGGCTTCCACTGGAGTTCCAGGTTCAGAGGGTAACGTGATGACGACATAAGTGTCATGTAAAGAGTTTCCATGCCTTGGAGACAATGGAGATATTGGTGACGTTGCACTCAATTTGTTTTCTCCCCAGGCAGTTAAATTCAGGGTCACGGAGGGGGTTCTTGGTGGTGCCGTTTCTATACTTTGACCAGCAGGTTTTGGAGAAACAGGCGGTACAACACTTCCCCCTAATTTGGGACTGAAGGTTGAACTTGCAAGAATGGAGGACGGCTTTGGTGGCACCGGTGGGGGGAAATGTGGTTTGTAGGTTGGAAATGTTTGACTGATGCTTGTTGTCGTTACGGTTGCACGCGCAATACTGACTGCTGTTGAAACTGGCACTTCTGAAACTGATGAATGGGTGCTGATTGGATGTGTCTTTTTATGGTCAATGGCATATTTAGGCAGGGTGTATGGGGGTAATGGTGGAGGAGGAGGGGGTGCTATGATGGGTGCATCCACCTTTTCTTGAGAAGAGCCTCTGAACAATGTCGCAGGTTCAGAGGATACTGGCCGGGCCGAAGCTTGTAGTGGAGTTGCTGAAACAGTGTCAGAAACAACAGTTTCAAACTTAGGAACAGTGGAAATATATTGAGGTACAGTGGGTAAAACAGTGACCGCAGCAGGTGGTGAAGGGATAGAAAATGAACTTGGAGAGGGACTGGTAGCTGTCGGGGTCATGGTACTGGCTATCACATCCGATGTACAGGGAACTGTGGAAATATCGTCAGAGCCAGGCACTGATATCACCACATGTTCTTGTGTAGACTGAATAATGGATGGAAAAAGAGGGATGGAGTCTGCTTCAGTAATCGAAGTTGTTGAGACAGGTTCTGGCAGCAGTGCAGTGGGAGCAACAGGTTTATCAGCAGCTGAAGACTGTGGTAGAGTAGGTTCTTCCATACTAGGTTGTATGACCACAACTACAGTTTTGGATGGCACAACATAAGGCGTTTCTGTGGCAGTCTGAAGCGGCGTGATTGACATTGGTATAGATGACAGAGGTGGAGCAGCAAGGACTTGGATAATGTCAGCTGTATTTAGTTCAGTTGCAGGAAACGGAATTGCGACTGGAGTTAGAATGTGTTCTGAAGCATTCACCGACCCTGTGACTGTGGCTGAAGGAGGAACAGGTCCTGGAACAGTAGCTGATTCTGGGACTGTGACTGGAGGGGGTGCAGGAGTTGTTACAGGAACGGGTTCTGGAGCCAGAGCTGAGGCTTTAGAAGGGGCTAGCGATGGATCTAGGCTTGGAGCTGGAGTAGCCCTAGGCTGTGGGATTTCAGAACAAACAACAGATACTTGCTCAACCCCAACACTGGCAGAAACAGGAGTTGGATCTGAATTAGAAGCAGAAGCTGGATATGGAGGCAGATTTGGAGCAGTAGAAGTGGGAGCTGGACTACCTATGAGTTGTGGGATTTCACAAACAACTGATATCTGCTCCATTTCAGGAAAATCGGATACCATATCTATAGTTGGAACAGATACTGGATATGTAGTGGGAGTAGACATTAGTTGTGGGACTTCACAAACAACTGACATTGGCTCCAGTTCTGTAGTAGTGCCTGTTGGTGTAGGTATGGGGGCATGAATTGTAATCGATGTTTGTTCAAATTCACTAGCCGTTTTATCTTCCGGACTGATCAATGAAACAGCTACCTCATTCTCTGGAGTAATACTTTCCTCCTCCTCAAAATCTTCCTCCCCAGATGAGCACTGGGTTATTTTCAGATCAGGTATGGGACGGAGTGCCCGTTTGATAGGACTGTCGAAAGGCAAAGGCAATGCTTCAGGTTCTTCACCACTGCCACGAGCCACAGCGTTTTCTTTTTCATCATCTCTAGCAGGAATAATAACCACCTCGGCTGATTCCTGCAAATCGGGGACTGATTTCGTCGTGGTTGTTTCAAGGGTCAAAATTGGTCCTTGCCTCTTCATTAGCTTCTCATATGCAGCTTCAGCATCCAGCAATGGTTTATCGTCTTTTGCCAAGGGTGCTGAGTCACTTGAAGAAATTGTTACATAGCAAGTCTGACTGATGACAGGCGGCACAAAGGTTTCATTCTGATGTGTTTCATTTACTTGTCGAGTTTGTTTTTGCATGATGGCCTCATAAGCCTCATCTGCACCTTTCAATGGCTTTCCTACGGTGTCTGTGATTATCTCTGTATGTTGCTCATTAGTTGGGGAATATGCATCGACTGCCATTGGCACCTGGTGCACTTTATGGACATCGTGGATCTTTTTTGTGTTGGAGACGAACCCTTCGGGTTCAGACTCGATGCTCTGGGAAATATCAGAATAGGAGGATTTATTTGTCTCTTCCATCGCTGCAGCTTGAGGTATCTCATCTGTTGGGGAAGCGTCCTTAATAGGGAAAAGACTGCCAGGTGGAGTTTTTTGATGCTCAAGACCCAACTGGGCTAGCAGTTCCTCTTTGTCTCTGTTCAACTTTTGGCTGAAGGTCTTCTTCTTCTGAGGCTGTCTTTGACCCAGCTCTAGCTGCATTTCCTCTTGATATAGGAGTTCCCCTTCCTCATGCAGTCCCTCTTCCTCAGAATAATCTTCAGTGGTTGGAAGCCCCTGAGCCTGCTGCCTGTCCTTAGCTTTCCTGTGTTTACTCTCCCCACTCAGCCCCTTGTGGCTCTGGCTTTCTTCGCTGTCCTCATCTAGCGAAGACACAGAAGTAGGGGAGGTTCCGGACGTGAAACTGGACGCATGTAGACTGGATGAGCCGTCAGCCCTCGACCTGTCCTCGGGAGAATCAGGGAGTTTCTCCATTTCTTGTGTCTTGCCTTCTGAAGCCTGAATGTCTGTGAGGGCTCTTTCTGCACACAACGTAGGATAGGTTCTTCTACTTATAGTTGTGTGTTCCTGTACCTCTTGGCTTTTGGCTTCGTCGACATTGGTTGCAGGGCTCTCGTCATGCCGTTGCTCATTGCTTTTTTGTTGAACAGGATCATCATCATCATGCCTAACGCTCTTCTTAAGGAATCGCTTGGATTTCCCTGAGGTGCTTTTCAGTTCACCTTTACTTTTGTTTTCCTCGCATTTAAGCTCTGGTTCTTTGATCTGTTGCTGCATGCAGTTATCCTCATCAGCGGCTAAAACTTGGTTTCTGCTCGTCCCAGTAATCTTTTTCTGCACCAACTCATTGTCCTTTCCAGAACCCAGGTGATCCTGTTTATGCTCATTACTGCTGGATGGTACTTCACTGGTTTTTACTCTCATCTGTGGCATCGTCAAGGGTTCGCTTCCATCCTTGTCCTTATCTGAGTCGTAACTCTGATTCCTCCTCAGGCTTGCTTCTTTCGTCTTCTGAAACTTCATGGGATCTCCACCATGACTAGCATCAGTGAGAGATTCAACCCGCTCCTGGGTCTGTCCCATTTCTTCCTTCAGTGAGCCACTGCCCTCAAGCGATATAGGAAGTTTTTTGGTTTCTTGGCAATTCAACTCCTGATCATCAATAGTGTATGGGTCCTCTTTCTCTGAGGAGCCTGGACCACCTTCTGAGACCGAGAGGGCAAGGCTCTCTGACATTTTCACATCTGAGGGACCCGTCAGACTGCTTTCTTCTGCAACGTTTTCTGTTTGAACGGGCTCCTTCAATGGTTCCTTCTCTCTTGTTGGAGCAACAGTAGGAATTTCGCCCAGAGAACTTGAGATGCCATCTGATGGGTGTCCTGTGTCACTCAAGCCTTGAGGACTTTTTTGTTGACAGCTGTCTATGGTGTCAGATATAATTTCTTCTTTCTGCAAAACAAAGACAAAGACGACATGTTATTTAGATAATCATGAAGAATAGTGTATTTTTGTGCATATGAATACAATTTTCCCTTTATATTTCTGTATCACAATTGTCAAAATATATTAAACTTTATTATATTTATGGTTATATTTACAACAGACAATGGAAATATGGTTCATGGTTTTCCTAAGACATGGTTTACTTAGTCCTAAAAAATATAAGACTTACAAGCTCTCCTGCTTCTGCATCCGTTTCAGTGAGCTGCTCTGCTGTGCTCTTTTCTTGTGTTACAGGCGATTGCTTATCTAAGGCTTCAGTGGGAGCACATGTTTGCTCAATAACTGCAGTTGATGGGGCAGAAGGCTCCGTCCCTTGACCTTGTGTGAAGGGGGTAGCCTGCATGTTGTCGGTAGCTGTATGTGGTGTTTGAATTGGCTCTGGCACAAATTCTCTCGCTTGGACAACCAAATGTCTTTCTTCCTCAATCTCCTGCACTACTGCTTCCATATATTCAGACTTTGGAGTAGAAGCCGCTGATTGAAGGAAGGCAGCATTCAATTCAGAAGTAGAAGTGGTAGACTGCTGCGGAACAAGGGCAAGCTCTGGAGGAACATCTGTATGGTCAGGAAGAAGAGTAGTGGGCTCAGGAGCAGCTGCCTCTTCTGGAGGAGAAGTATTAATCTCAGGAGCCACGACCTTCTCTGGAAGTGAAGTAGTAGGCTCATAAGGAGGAGCATCTTTTTCGGGTGGGAGAGAAGGCGGCTCAGGAGCAGAAACCTTCTCTAGTGGAAAAGAAGTAGGCTCAGAAACCCCAACCTTATCTTGTGAAGGAGTTGTAAGCTCAGAAGGAGGTGTATCTTTTTCTAGAGGAGTAGCAGTAGACTCGGGACCTGCGACTTTCTCTGTGGGTGGAGTTGTGGGCTTCGAAGCCACAACAATCTCTGCAGGGTGTGTAGTTGACTCAGGGGCTAAAAGCTTTTCCGGTGGAGGAGAATTAAGCTCAGAAGGAGGTGCAGCTTTTTCTAAAGGAGTGGAAGTAGACTCCGGATCAGCAACCTTCTCTGGTGGTGTAGTAGGTTCATAAGCCACAATAACCTCTGATGGATGTGCAGTTGGTTCAGGAGTCACAACCTTTTCTGCAGGAGGTGTAGTTAGCTCAGAAGGAGGTTCAGCTTTTTCTAAAGGAGTAGAAGTAGACTCAGGATCAGCAACCTTCTGTGGTGGTGGTGTAGTAGGTTCAGAAGCCACAATAACCTCTGATGGATGTGCAGTTGGTTCAGGAGTTACAACCATTTCTGCAGGAGGCTTAGTTAGCTCAGAAGGAGGTTCAGCTTTTTCTGAAGGAGGAGAAGTACACTCAGGACCAGCAATTTTTTCTGGGGCTGGAGTAGTGTGCTTAGAAGCCGCAACAATCTCAGAGGGATGTGAAGTTGTTTCGGGAGCCACAACATTATCTGCAGAAGTAGTATGCTCAGAAGGAGGTGCAGCTTTTTCTGGAGGAGGAGAAGTAGCCTCAGGACCAGCAAATTGGTCTGTGGGTGGAGCAGTAGGCTCAGAAGCCACAACAATCTCTGAGGGATGTGTAGTTGATTCAGGAGCCATGTCGTCTTCTGGAGGAGGAATAGTATGCTCAGAAGGAGGTGCAGTTAGATCCAAAGGATCAGAAGTAGCTACCTTCTCTGGAGGTGGAATAGTAGAATCAGGGATGCCAACCTTTTCTGGAGGAGTAGCAGGCTCGAAATGACATACAAGTTTTTCTGGAGGAGGAGAACTAGGCTTAGGAATGACCTTCTCTGGGGGAGGAGTGGTAGGCTCAGAAGCCTCAAAAATCTCTGATGGATGAGTAGGTTCAGGACTGACACCCTTATCTGGAGGTGGACTCGTAGGCTCGGGAGGGCGTGCTGCATTTTCTGGAGGAGGAGAAGTGGGCTCAGGAGCAGTAACTTTCGCTGGAGGAGTGGATTCTTGAGGAGGAACATTATTCTCTGGAGCAAGTGCTGTAGGTTCAGGAGGAGCAGGGCTTGGCTCAGGAGGAGCAGCTTCAGGTTCAGGAGGAGCAGGGCTTGGCTCAGGAGGAACAGCTTCAGGTTCAGGAGGAGCAGGGCTTGGCTCAGGAGGAACAGCTTCAGGTTCAGGAGGAGCAGGGCTTAGCTCAGGGGCACTTGCAGGAGGAATAGTAGCAGAAGATGAAGGGCTGGGAGAAACGGTGTCAGCTGGTGATGTCTTTTGTTGGTCCGGAGATGGTTTGCCTGGACCAGGTTCTGTGGGAACTGATGTCGTTTTTGGAGGAGAAGGCTGGCTTTTTGGCGTGGCCGTTTGCTGACTAGCTGGCTTCACTGGCGCAGGCATTGGAGGTGGCATTTTCCCCATGTCTCCGAGCTGCCCAGCTAAAGCTCTTTGTGTCTGGCAGTTTAAGCAAAGCCACTCGTTCTGTGAAGCAGGAGGAGATTCAGTTAATTGCATACTTAAAGAGCAGACGTATAGAGTTTAACACATCCTTTGTCTAAAGAAATTAATGAAAAAAAAAGCATCGAGTATGTCTCTGGTCAGCACTACGCGATTGAGACGCAAAAAAAATCCATCCTTGCAAGATATGCTGTTCTAGTTTTTACTGCTGTTGAGGCTACAAACTAAGGCATCTATTTAAATTCCACTTTATCGCTCTCTCCCAACACACTAAACTCCTAACACAGGCACTCGAAGGAATACAATTCCTAAAATCAGCTGCTGCCCATCCATGTATATAAAGGATTTATTACAATAATGTTAAAAATTAAGCCAAACATGGCACCAACAAAAAGCCTACTAACAGCATTAACAGTATGTCCGTTCTGTCCGGAAGAAAAACGTGAAGGTTGCATTTGCCCGTTTTTGAAGAAAATCTATCTGACATCTAACATAGGACTTTTAATTACGAGACAATGAAATGCAGGCTTAGCTTTGGTTTATCTGGTGCATGTGTTTATACTATTCAGAAGGGCTCGAGCCCATTCATTATGCATTGTAATGGGATGTGTTTTACCATCAGTTAGATGTAACAGCAGTGTTGGTTTGTATAGTAAGTTGTCTGATTATATGAAGATGATGGTAAAACACTACAAATAGTCCCTTAATGGTAAATAAGGGGTATGTAAACAGTGGAGGAAAACACAAAATGATTTTCAATATCTTAAAATATGCCTTGGAAATGGACAATTTTACAGTTGAGTAGACAGAAGACATTAGCCAGCACATCACACCTCAAGGCAGTCTAATTACCATTTACTTTAAACTATTTTAACCTTCACGTTAAGTGCACGATGACTTTGCTTTGTTTCAAAGGCAGACGCGGGATGTGTCGGGCGGTGGTATCCCCTTTGTCCGTGTTTGTCCCCTCTGTCGCCCAGTGACTCCCTGGGATGACCCACCACTGCCAGGAGGGAGACCAGCCTGACTGACGTCAATGAATGGCGTTGGAGCGCTACACGTGTACGCATGATGTAACTCTCTGGCCTAATCTCATTCCTGGGAAGAGAGGGATCCCGGTTTACCCTGGGCTAAAACCAGCCATGGCCACTCCCCCAGCCCCACCACACCACCACACATGGAGGCAGTGATATTTCACTGAGACAGGAGCTGGAGGGTAAATGCGGTCTGAGCGGAAGCGTCATAAATGCCAAGAAATGTTTTTTTTTTTAAGTCACAGCACGGCTAAGAAAGAAGGGCAGACATGCGTTTCAGTGGACCTCATTTGTACTCTAATGCGTTTCCCTGCACTGCTGGTGGATTCAGCGGCTGACCGGTATTATCATACATTTATAAATCTCTCACGCTGTATATCATTGTACTTTCGAAACCGGGCATCTGTTAAATTAGGTAATAACTCCGTAGCCCGTAAGATAAGTTCAATTTGACCGGTTTGAGAAGGAGGAATGAGGCCCAGAAAAGGAACGCGTGGTCTTCACCGCTCCGAGAAGGCCACGCGTTCCTCTCCAATCGCTCTTCTGTGGCAGGAGAAGGTCCTTTTCTTTTCTTTCCATTCCAGAGGAAGAATTCATTTGGAAGGCTGGAAATGTGCAGAATGGCCTTGTACCACCCAACAGCACAAGACACGCCGGGGCTTTCCGAATGAGCTATCACTCTACAGCGTGCAAACAAAATGGATCCGTTACCATGGTGTTAGCACCACCGATACAAGGGACTTTTTATCTTTTTGCTGTAGGAATATATAAAATGCAGTGCAAATGGTCTGTGAATACTGCACAGTCAAAAGCAATAGTGCGTCTGATACCCACATAGTCTCCGAAGAAAATGACAGTCCTGCTCGGATCCACTGTCTTCTCTTAAAGATTTACAATATCACCTGAAAGAGACGGACCTTACAGAAGGAACCGCACTGTCCGTGTATTTTCCCACTCTTCTGACCAATGTCTGCCCCTATGTGCAGCCCTGTGAGAGCACCCAGGGGGCGTACAGGTCAGGTGACTTGCGTTTGAGCCCTGCACGGCCGTACACTAATCCATCGGTACTGATTGAACATCCCACGGCTTCTCCAAACGAGACGCCTGTAAGCTGCCGCCGTATGCGTGACGCATGGAGTAGGACGTGACAGGCCTCCTCTATCCCAAATTCAACAGTGTGTCTAAACAGCTCTCTGTCCCCACCCCCACGGCTGCCGTACTGAAGTATGCCGTCTCTCTCTCTCCGCTCTTTTCCCAAACGTACAATTAGCTCTATGGGGAAAAACCAATCTGTATCATGCACATGCTAATCAAGTCCTCAGCTCTCCACAGCGGGGCCAATCAGACTGATTCATTAATAATTGTTTTGTTTTTTTTATCAGAGAGCAAATATAAACATATTTTATCTTCCACATTGCAGTGAACACTGAGAGAAAAAAAGTTACCTGGATCTGGTGAATTATATGGTTTTATTATCATTATAGCGGATATCTGGCAATATCTTATTTCTTTTACATTTCTATTTCTAAGCTACGTAGGCCTGTTAGTCAGCTGCCAATGTGTAGATTCTGAAGAAGGGGTACCTAAAATTGCATTGTACAATTTCCACAATCCGTAGTGGTTGTGATTTGAGTTATTTCAGACTCGTTAGAGCGAGTCATCGTCAGTGTGCGCTGGCTCATTTGAATAACCGAGTCGTGATCCACTGCCAGGCGGAATGACGCACACTTTTGTCCTGCTGCCTGACGCAAAGTTTGGTACAAAAGAAAATCAATGATTAAACCTTCACGCTGGGCTGACAGTTCTGTGGCTGCTGCTTCCTCACAGGGACGTTGCCCTCGATTGCTGTGAATGGCTTGGCGTGAACTTCAGGGTACCATTCTCCAATGGTACACAGCGTACCATTCTCCGGTACGCTGTACTACGTGTGATTCGACTGGCCTATCAAACGCATTGTGCTTTGACCACACCGATCGAAAGCACTTTGAGTTATGTGCTGCTTACCGATTGGTGCAAACATTAGTTTCCTTTGCTCTTTTTCATAGCTACATGTGTTATATGGGGACCAACAAATCAAACGCTAACCACAGCCTAAATCCACCAACAGTTTTACGAGCCCCTGAAAGACTATAATTTTCTCTGGCTGAGAGGAAGCATTTTACTATCGAGGCTATTCTAGTGAGTGTCCAACTCTGGCTGTCAGTTAACCTCCTTGACAGATTCTCGTGATCATAGGGTCACCTGTACATTTGACATATAAGATACAGGGTGTATGAAGATATTGTTTTAGTTTAATGTTTAACCCATAACAAATCATTATCCAATGAGCTGATCAGAGTTATCAAAAATGTCTGCAGAGAATCTAGCATGCTGACAATATTATCATATTACGTTCCGTGTATGTAGTCTAATTATCTATGCAGAAAATTACAGATTACTGTAAGTGTTTACATTTTTCAGAATAATTTCTACGTACAAGTCTCAGCTCAACAGAAAAAAAAAATTCAATATTTAAAAATATTCTGCAAAAATGGGTACCGATATTCAATTTGCGTATGCCTTGATTGTAATTCGTTTGTTTGACTGCTCTTCGTTAAACTATACAAAGCAGTGGATTGATTCACTGATTCCAGATTTCTGTTCCCTTGAGTGTGCAGTTATTTTTTCTGACCTATAGAATTTCAAATAATCTGCTTTCAAAGTGGGTCAGAGATCAATAGCCGGATCCAATATGTTTTCCAATAACATTAGTTTCAGGCCAAAGACGGCAAATCATATTTGCTTTATGATTCATTACGTTCTTAACATGAGACAATAAGCAAGGCTGTCTGAATGTAAATGCAATATTTGCAACACCAGAGTCTGAAGTAGCTAGTTACGATACGATATATCCCCCGGAGACGACGCGTTAGTCAGGAATATCTCATCATCTTTCGCTCTCTATGAGGTCAGCTCATAGAGAGGTGAGTTGGGGGAGGCCACGACAGACAAAACTCCCGATAATAAAACCACAAAACTTTCACAGACCAGCTACATATAGCTTTGCTTCACACTTCTGTTTGACAACGTCCCCATCAGGAGCCAAAAAAAAGTTTTCAGGTGAAGTCATTTTCCCTGTTCTTTTCCCCGTTCTTTTCCCCATTCTTTTCCTTTGTCCTTTTCCCCGTTCTTTTCCCCATCCTTTTCCCCCGTTCTTTTCCCCGTTCTTTTCCCCGTTCTTTTCCTTTGTCCTTTTCCCCGTTCTTTTCCCCATTCTTTTCCTTTGTCCTTTTCCCCGTTCTTTTCCCCGTTCTTTTCCCCGTTCATTTCCACGTTCTTTTCCCCGTTCTTTTCCCCGTTCTTTTCCTTTGTCCTTTTCCCCGTTCTTTTCCCCGTTCTTTTCCTTTGTCCTTTTCCCGTTCTTTTCCCCATTCTTTTCCCTGTTTTCAAGCAGCAGTAGGCACACGTTATATCAACAAGTCTCACTGTGTGTTAAATGTTAACATACTTTTTAATGAATGTATTTAAACAAGAAATGGGGGTGTGAAGATTCAAATTCAAGTGTATCCTCCTACCAAATGCTTTTTCTCTCCATGTGACTGAGGAACTGGACCTAGCCTTCGTAATCTATTGTCAATATACTGAAACAGGATATTTCAGTATGAACCGCACATGGTCACATCCGTTGCATTTGTACTCTGTTGGAGATCGGTTGATTCTGCTCTCTTCACCCGAATGCAGCCTTGGTCTCGATTGCTTCATACGTTTTCCTACGTCTTGAGCGAGGTCATGTCGAAATGTTCTGCAGTACTGAGAAATGAGTGACTGTTGCTCTGACATTTGTGCCGTATGTAATCAGCTCTCCTTATGTTAATAGTGGTGTCTCCCTCTGGAAAAAGGTCATTCTCAGCCCTGGCGTTTTGTATAAACGGGTTTCCCCGAACTCACTTTCCAGACCGTGGAGAAATGTGAGAGGCAGGTACCATGGCAACATCCATAGGCCTGGCAGATGGCCAACCCTTTACTCTCATGGAAGGCCCATGCAGAGACCAAGAGGGCATCACAGGTGCCAAGCCCCACTGTATGTCACTGCCAAGTCTCGTTTTAAGATAAGTTGTCCTTCACCACGACAACGGGGATACCAGGGGCACATATACCCTTCACTAAAGCATCCCTGTGCTACTACTAAACAATTTGCATTAACTGCTTGCAATAAAGTTATTGTTGACTCGCCAAGCTGTGTTTAGTCAGGAGTGCTTTGACCTACAAGTTGTGTGATAAATTGTTCAACAAATTAAAGCTGAGGATTATATTGATGATCCAAATGATTCACTCAAACTCATCCATAAGTCATACACTTCTGCATCACGCTACTCAATAAATGAAAGGTTACAACCCGACTGTGTTCACACGGGGGTTGCAGCGACTCATTTCAAAAGCAAAGTCTATGCCTGGACTTATGTTTGGCCTGGACTTGGGCTGGCACTACATCAAACCGCTGGCAGGTGCCTTTGGTGGAAGTCTCTACTGGCGCGATAAATCCTGCCCTATGGTAACGGAGGGTCTTGACCTGATAATCTGACCTACAACTCAGAATGGGCCTCAGCTATTCGGGCCTGACACTGAAGGGAGACAGGGGTTGTAGAGGCCAGTTCACCCAGGTGAATGAAACTGCTCCTTCTGACATGTCACAGCAGGGTCGCCTAACCAACCTGTGCTTCCCCGATGGCCATTGTCACAGAAAATCATGTGCAGCAAACCAGAACATTTCATTATGGGATGTGTCTTGTTTGTTTTGGGGGGTTTTTTTCCCCCGATTTCCCAGCTGTTATATTTCAATGCAAACTAATGAAATACTAGCACAATGCAGAGAAGTGGCGTCTCATTCACAAGTGCCTCGCGTTTAGATTTGCGTAGCCTCGTCGTTCAAAAAAAACACTGCTTAATGAGAACATTGCTGAAACACTGGCGAGTAACCTCTCTCTATATCTCCCCTACTGGGACTATTTTTAGAACCTCTACAGTGTGCTGAAGACAGGTCTTCTTTTAGTGAAGTCCCAACACAGCAGAAAATTTTATCTGAGGCTCAGTGGGCATCTGTACAGAATCCGCATTTTTAATGGACAAGCAAGCGCGGGCCAGGAAACAGCATGTGCAGCCTAAAACACAAAATAAAATGCCATTCCGCCAGTTCTATACTCTACGGATATATACTATAAACATTTCTCAGACTGTGCATACATTTTTGTTGGAGCAGCATAAGGAAATTAGGAAATAAACATTTTGATTCACAGTGCAGACAAAATATACTTCATAGTTTTCTGGCTTGTTAGGAGAGCCCGGGATAAACAGCGTT
Source organism: Hiodon alosoides (assembly GCA_025775065.1). Classification (NCBI taxonomy): domain Eukaryota; kingdom Metazoa; phylum Chordata; class Actinopteri; order Hiodontiformes; family Hiodontidae; genus Hiodon; species Hiodon alosoides. The sequence goes on from JAOYSI010029313.1 coordinate 20,640, forward strand.
AAACTGAAGCAACGGGAAATTAAATGTACTGGAAAAAAACTTTCCGATATATTATTCTAATATATTATATTATTATTTCCAATATATTATTCAATGGGCATTACCCATAATTTCAACAGGTGCATCAGGTGAGGCTAAAGATTATCACATAAAATTGTAAATGTCTCGCATAACACGTCCCCTTAAAACAATACATTATTAACAGTAGACAAATGGCTAACCATGCTTCTCCAGCTGTCTGTAATTAGACACACATTGGGGTGACCATGTCTATGACACATCATCACACGATGACCATTACTGAAGTTCTGCTGGCCTAATGTAGTCTCAGCGGGCGAATACAGAAGGCGGGGTAATGGATAGGTTTGCTGCCGCAGCTTCTGAACCAGCATGCCTATCCCACGGGAAACACCACTGTAACGTTCCAGGAAAAAACAATTTGAGGGAGCCACAAGAAAGTGGCTTCAACAAAGGTTCAATGAGATGGAAATGAGATGGTCTGATGACTGCCAGTCCCCCCCCCTGCCCTGCAGGTGCTCTCGTCTGTTGTCCTGCATTACTTACACCAGACGTTACACACATAATTCTGCTGACGCTTTAATAGAGACCTGGGGAGGGACGGGAGCTCCACGATTACGTAAGCTCCTGATGTGAGTGAGTTTCTCCATGCTTCCAGGGGAAGACAGGAGTACAGGAGTAGATGCGCCCAGGCTGCAGCAGGGAGCCCAAAATGGCTAATCGTTTACTGTGTGCGCTGGGGCCTTCCATTCGGATATCACCAGTCGTGATGCCACAGATATAATAACAGTAAACAACATGTTTATATTTTTGTGTTTATGGGCATTAAATGTGAAAATCTACAGTGAATTCTGGTGTATTATACTACTATGACAACTATTGGGTCTCGCCACCGTGCTAACAACAGCATGTTAGCTAGCAATCGTAATGTTTCAGAGGCAGTCACAGGGGTATGGGGCAGGGTGGCTAACAGCACATTGGTGCTACTCATCAGACCAAGACTGAGCAGCAACAGTCGATACCACCGTGACATCCTGAGCTTGTCAAAATGGTGAAAATACGGTCGCACCCTCCCCACCACTCCCTGGAGACCGACGGTCCAAAGAACCTGCTCAGCATGCCTTCCAGGTGCTTCCTGGTCCAACACAGCGCTCTGCCAGGTGGGATGGGTCGGCAAGTTAATGCTGCACAACCGCAGTCCTTTTCAGGAAGTTCCTGTGACTCGATAGGAATCTTCACGCGAACCTAAACTAAACTACTGCTTATGCAACCTGATTAAAAAGCTGCAACACTTTCATCAAAATTCATCAGCTCAAATTGACTTTAAGGTCAATGTTTAATAATAATCTCTGTGTGGACATAGTAAGGAAGATGAAATTTCTCACATAGATACAAATCCATATTTTTTTCCCCTCGAAGATTATGAAAGAATTTTGAGCTCTTTCACAACAGAAGTCATTTTAAGAAACGCAGACTCTGCCTGTTTTTTTAAAAGGTGCTGAATGAGCATAGGCCAATTCAAGCAGAAAACAAAAAGCAGGGCTTATTGGAGAGGGTTATTTGTGCAGTAAGAAGATTAAAAGGAGACACCACACTGTCCTTCCTTACTTAAGCACTAAGCAATGCCTGTCCACATCCTGACAGCTTGTCACATAAATGCATGTCACCCGGAACCACCAGAAGTCTCCCTGATTTTGGTAGCATGCACAGAGGTTACAAGATGGACAAAATACAGTGCCTGTAGGTAGGATCCAGGCCGTTGGACATTTTCAGTCTTTTTGTATTTGAGTGGAGAATATTTATGCAGTAAAGTGGGATTTTAGTCATTAGGGGTAATTTTGTTATTATAAAATACCAATCCTTTTCAATTATGTCAAATCATTTCAAGTCTGCTATCATTTGTTCCACGATTTAAGGGTTTTAAGATGCATTTACTGAGAAGCTGAGTAGAACACAACTCGGTATAAACGGGCCATTGTGAATGTTCTCATTTTCAACGGGTTTGAGCTTGAGTGCTTGTGACAGGATGAATTTCCCCCCTCTTCCTGTTACGCGATGCAGCGGTGAGACCGGAGAGGAGAAATTTGTGGAATGTGCAGTCTCTGGTAAACATGGGTGGGTACGGCATGTCTGGGTATGACATGGCAGGTTAGGCATTGCTGGGTATGGCATGTCTGGGTATGACATGGCAGGTTAGGCATTGCTGGGTATGGCATGTCTGGGTATGACATGGCAGGTTAGGCATTGCTGGGTATGGCATGTCTGGGTATGACATGGCAGTTTAGGCATTGCTGGGTACGGCATGTCTGGGTATGACGTGGCAGTTTAGGCATTGCTGGGTACGGCATGTCTGGGTATGACGTGGCAGGTTAGGCATTGCTGGGTACGGCATGGCTAGGTTTGACATGCCAGGTGATGACTAGATTTGACATGTGGGGTTTAACATGGCTGAGTATATATTCTATGCAAGAACAGTTAGAGAAACACAAGTAGAGCAGAGCCATGAATTGGAACACCAGTCCTAACTCAGTGGGGCAGGGGGGTGGAGTTATATGGCCTACATACCAAGGGACTGAGTGTGAAGTCAGACAGTGTACAGCTTTGCCTCGCTATTGTGAGGCGTCAACTGAAGCACGGCTGGGGAAAAATGCACCTTTACAGGTAAAAACACTGACAACCCCACGTGTGGACTCTTCATTAGCCCTCTGAGCCTCAGGATCAACAGAACATTCGGCGGCAGAGCAAGTTACTCCTCTTCATAGTGACGTCTCATTAGAGGCACATCCCCCGTATTACTTCAATTCAGCTTTCATCGGAAGAATCTTTTTTTGTTCGTTTGTTTAGTCTCGTCAGTGTCCATCCTGCTTTAAAACCGGCATAGATTAACGTTTATTTCCCAGGTAGATTTTTTGATGGAACTATTTTCTCATGGCACAGCTAATCAGATTTGTAATTTGTAATTAGATCTGTAATTAGACATCAGAGGGATAAACGCCCAGCATAATTACATGCTTTTCTAAGCTTTCCTGACAAACTAAAGAATAAGCTGGTTGGATATGTTTGTGACAGGAGGGTGAACACTGTATATGGCCCGCTCGCTGGTGATTCAGGTTAGAAATGTTTATCACCAGTGAATTATGCAACTCTGAGAATATTCCTAGGCCATTTCTAACAACTTGAATTATCATTATAAATAAATGAGGCTCTTTGCAGCTTGCAGGATGGATTAAACAGTTAAAGTCACTAAATACTAAATGCTGGGCCTATAGATTGTTAAAGTTCCCCTTTGCATAGTTCAGCAACTGTGAAACCAGAATTGTCGAATTTTGAGTTCCACTCGAGGTGCAGTATTAATTAATTCATTCATTCATTCATTCATTCATTTTTGAAATTCATTTAAAGAGGCGCTTGGTGGAAAACTGGACCAACAGGGTAAGAAAATGAGCAAAGGCTTTGGGTTTTTGGCGACCACCGGTGATTTTGGCGACCACCGGTGATTTTGGCGACCACCGGTGATTTTGGTGACCACTGAGCAG
>JAOYSI010029324.1:0-18239 GCA_025775065.1 Hiodon alosoides
AATTGTTTCTGTGTTCTGTTTTGTATTCAACTGACAGGAGGGTCGGCAGAACCAAAACCTACAACTACAAAATCTCCTCCAACTACAGCTGCTAAAATATTTTCAGGCGTGTACAGATCAGAGTAACAGTCCTGCCAAACACTGAAACCTTTCTGTTTGTATCTAAAACTCTAGCTATACCAGAAACTTGTAACTTTGTTAGAATATAGTCTATTTTATTATTCTTGCACGTTTTACTTTCACGTAGGGATTAAATTCCCGACGGTGCTGATTCACATTTATTTATTTTCTCTGCTACACAACTATGATTGTGACATTTTTGTGAGGAGCCAAATACATCTCCACGGGGAGTGATTTATGTTGTGTTTGAATCTAAATATAAGCATTAAAACACTATTAAAATTACTATTGATATACATGTTCAATCTTTCCGTGTTCCAATATTCTAATCCCAGAGCTGCCAGTCAGACTGACAGTCTTCATCCTGGCTCTGATTGGTCCTCTGGTCATTGGAGCTGTTGTTTACACCAAAAGGAGGATCCAATCACAGAGAGGTGAGTCTCGGGGGAAGTGAACTACAGTGAAAGGACTTAAGCATATGTACAATACAGTGTGTGTTTCAATTAGTCTAAGATTGGGAATTAACTGTTTAATTTATGAGCTTAGTACAATACAATCATTAAATTACTGTTTTTGCAGTCAGTCTATGAACTAGAGGTTGAGTACAGTCAGTCTGTGAACTACAGTTTCTGTACAGTCAGTCTCTGAACTGCAGTATCAGTAAAGTCAGTCTGTGAACTGCAGTATCAGTAAAGTCAGTCTGTGAACTGCAGTTTATGTACAGTCAGTCTGTGAACTCCAGTTTATGTACAGTCAGTCTGTGAACTACAGTTTCTGTAAAGTCAGTCTGTGAACTGCAGTATCAGTAAAGTCAGTCCGTGAACTACAGTTTCTGTACAGTCAGTCTGTGAACTCCAGTTTATGTACAGTCAGTCCGTGAACTACAGTTTATGTAAAGTCAGTCTGTGAACTACAGTTTATGTACAGTCAGTCTGTGAACTGCAGTATCAGTAAAGTCAGTCTGTGAACCTCAGTTTCTGTACAGTCAGTCTGTGAACTCCAGTTTATGTACAGTCAGTCCGTGAACTACAGTTTATGTAAAGTCAGTCTGTGAACTACAGTTTATGTACAGTCAGTCTGTGAACTGCAGTATCAGTAAAGTCAGTCTGTGAACCTCAGTTTCTGTACAGTCAGTCTGTGAACTACAGTTTCTGTACAGTCAGTCTGTGAACTACAGTTTATGTACAGTCGTGAGTAAAGAACAATAACGTCTGGATTTGTTTTCCTCTCCGAGAGACCAAGCTTCATCAGGCACTGAACTTCAAGCCATGAACTGAATTCCTGTTCACCCTCAGTCTTCAAATTTCCCACTGGATTTCGGTCAGAAGTAATGCTTGATGAGATCCACCAATTCTGTATGGGTGTGATGAAAACTTATTTTTCATGTATTTATTTAAACCAAAAAAAATTTTTTTCAGCTTGGTGGCTTGTGTATAATGTATTGACTAAGATGGATTTTTAATTGAAATTTATATGAATAAAAAGAAATATATATAATCAAACAGGATGAAGCAGAATATGCAAATCAGACGAGATATTTTCTTTCTTTTTATAGTCAGAATGATTATTTGTTACCCTTTAAATAATCCCTTTAGACTTAATCTTGTGAGAAATACTTGATGTAGGCTACATTGTAATTATTTTCTTTCTGACTGGGAACCACATTCAGTTGAGGTCTAACTAAACCATTTTATAATTGGCCATATGAATGCTTTCTGTAACAATTGAGGCCGAGCAGGCGTGGAACTGTCATGGTCCCGGAAGTTGGTGTCGTACCTAGTCGCTCTCCTGCATTTACCACTAACGATCAGCAGAGAGAGCCAGAACTCTTCTGTACGAAGGAAATGTTACAGTCAAGTTACTTTAAATGTGTGAGCGTGGTTTCCAGAGGTTTCAGAGGTGTCTGACATTTGCTGAATTGAACTGACGAATACTGAAGCAAAGTATTCAAAGAATAACATTTAAAAAGAATAACATCTAAATCAAATGTCAGATGAGGGCGGGGCACTATGTGTGGGAGTGTCAGATGGGGGCGGGGCACTATGTGTGGGAGTGTCAGATGGGGGCGGGGCACTGTGTGTGGGAGTGCCAGATGAGGGCGGGGCACTGTGTGTGGGCGTGCCGGGTGAGGGCGGGGCACTGTGTGTGGGAGTGTCAGATGGGGGCGGGGCACTGTGTGTGGGAGTGTCAGATGGGGGCGGGGCACTATGTGTGGGACTGTCAGATGAGTCACACTTATTTTAAGTCACACCGTATTAAATAATTGAAGTAAAAATTGCATTCAAATTGAATTGCATGCTGGGACCGCAGGACAAGGCGTGACACAAATGCAAATGACACAAATGCAAATGAGCCAGAAGGTTCGACTGGAGTTAGTTTGATCTCTTCACCCTCAGCATTGCATCCAGATGGCATAATTCATTTAATATATTTTTACTGCAGCTGAAAGTTTTTTAAGCCAGCTCGTTTTCAGGGGGAAAAAATGCCCGGTCCAAAGACTGGAGAACTGGTTTTACCGACAAGCGTGAAGCCGCTTGCCGTTCTCACTGGCACAACTCTGGGGACGTCACCATCTCCACTTTCAGCGGCTGACTGAATTACACTAGGGGCAAAAAAGGTAAATACCAGAGGAAGCTGGTTTTCCGTTGGCAGACCAGGTCATCAAATGTTGCTTTGAGGTTGGAGGGTTCGACCCTCAATGAAACAGTCAAAACGACTCGGTTGTCACCCCTTTTATTTTAAAGACAGACAGAAACAGATTTTTCTCTTCCCCGTTTTATAGCACTTCTAAAACAAAAGAAATAAAGACGTAAGAAAGCAGGGTGCTTCACTTCACTGTTATGGGGACATCCGAGTGGTTTTATCGTAGCCTTGTAACCGGAGCGTTGCTGGTTTGAACCCCAACAATTCCAATGTGCACATGGCAAATTTACCAGACCTGAATGGCTCCAGTAAGTATCCTGCTGTACAAACATACAAAAGAGGAGTTGCTCAGAATAAGAGTGTCTGGTAAACACTGAAAATAACTAGTTTTCATTAGGGACCGCTAAAGGCGGTCACATGATCTAATTTAGTCGCTGCGGCCAACGGCTGACTGGGAGAAGAACTGCCCTCCCTATTAGAACAGGAAAAGGTCCTGTTCCGCTTGTCTAAGATTCACAACTCTACTATGTACAATATTAACAGATTCATGGACAAGGTGTAAAGTACATTCACTTGACTCTGGGAAGGAAGAACATGAAACCCAACAAACAAACAGAAACAACTCTTGGTATGGGAATCACGCGTGAGAGTGAACGCATTCACACATTGGACCGTGCCAGTTTACCAGACTCAACAACAAGTATTAGCAATAAATCTGTCATGAATGGTGGAGAGCACCGGAAAAGGTGAGACCAGATCGAGGTGACGGACTAGTTCCCCCGGAGACACAACGGGTCACAGGGTGAAGGAGAGTTGATGCAGGTGGACGATGAGAGTGGGCGATGCAGAAAGGTTCCGCCATATTTCAGACCTCAAAGAACAACATGTGACCCCCCCAGGCCCCCAAAGACTGCTCTGGCATTATAATGAGCATGCTGCATGGTCTATAGAGGCAGAAAAGTCACATTATATTGTACAGACCCCGATATTGAACAGATCCCGATACTAAACTCCCACATTTGTAATGATGTAGCCGACTGCAGTAGGTTTTTGCGTCCAGGTCTGCAGGGGGACGTTGCTCATGTTCATGCACCCTGATCTCATGGCTGAGGACGGGAACAAAGCCTGCTTCGGATTTAATCCTGACAGAAAGAGAAAGATTTTGTCACATGGTCCCGCTCTGCGGTTACAGCTCGCTCTCCGGAGAGCTCAGCCCTCCTGCCCCGGAAAGCCATTAAGGAGAGCTAATTGTAAACAGTAAATGTCAACCATGACTAATTCATAATCCGCCCTGCAAACCATAAACGCAGCTCCCCGGTGGACGCGACGGGCAGGCGTGCGTTTAATCTCACGCGTCGTCACGGAACGACGGGGCTCGCGCTTTGAAAGTTTAGACAGAAAACTGAAGACCGGCTCATTTGGGTTGGCCGTCCGACCTGTTACGCTGTTTGTTCCCGTTCAGTATTAACTGAAATGCAAAAGGCCTGAACGTGGAGGAAACCAAAAAGATAGGTGAGGCGCAGTCCACATTTGTAAACAAGCCATGACGTGTTTGACAGTTAACCGTTTTTACTCCGTGTGCAATTTATCAGTCCTGGTGCACTGTAAATACTGCATTTAACGACCAACAAATCTGCTTGCATTTCATATTTCTATTTCATTATGACTTCAATCATCACTATCAAAGCAATTTTCACTTCCAATCATCACGATCAAAGCAATTTTCACTTCCAATCATCACTATCAAAGCAATTTTCACTTACCAATCATCGATAAACGCAATTTTCACTTTCAAATCATCAATGTGAAAGCAATTTTCCCTTCCAATCATTAATATCAAAGCAATTTTCACTTACCAATCATCAATAAACGCAATTTTCACTTCCAATCATTAATATCAAAGCAATGTCATATATTCAGTTTTAGTACTGTGGTCGACTGATTCTGTCGATTTAATAAAACGCACACACTTCGCAGACCACAATACTCCCTGATTTCACTGACATCTGCGTGATATCAAATTAGTCATTGCCCAAGCTCGGACATTGCCAAGATTGTAGTGCCTAACAAGCTAATTGATACATTTACGGATTAGCTGATGACCTATAACCTGTACCTCCTCTTTGAGGCTACAGACGTCGGTCATAACAAGCCTTTTAACACACGTGATGCATTTAAAAAGTGACAGACGCCAAACGGTTAGTGGCTGTTAAGTGACGCATTTATCAATGTAATTCAGGAATCTTTGACCTAACTCGAACAAACAGAATCATCGGGCTCAATGAAACAGACTATCCCCGTCTCTCCAAAATGCTGGAGTTTATTCGAATGTTGGCGTAAGCCAGAATCAACCTTGAGAGGCAAAGGGCACCGATTGTGGAGAGCTCCAGGAAACTGAACCTTCACAAGATGTCTCTAAGTTACGTGATCTTCAGTTTCGCCGCCCGTGGATCCGTTGCTAACACAGGCAGGCTTTTGATTGGCGTGTTCAGGCACGACCCATTACTTTTGGGGGCGTAAATTATCGGGTCACCGCGAAGTCTCAGGGCTTAAGGACTTTCAGGGTGGAAAACCGAAAAAGCAGACCCAGACAGAAGCAGTTCACGGAACAAAAAGGGCATATTTTTTATGGCTTCTCTCACAAAAGATTTGACTGACATCTAAAACGGCGTTCCTGGACGCCAGTGTCATCATCATTTGTCCTTGTCTCCAGTCCCTGGAACCTAACCACAGGTAACAAGCCAACTTTAATTTTACCAATACCTGTCCAAAACCATTCACCTCCATTGATCTTTTACATACTCCAAATCCACTGATGATCCTTGATTGACATCTGCGGGCATACACAGAATTGTCTCCAAAGATCAAAGCTGGCTTTGATGTCCCTTCCAAATAAACATAACCATGGGTCTTTTGTGACGGAACAGATGGTGCATTTGTGCCATCAGATCACTGTTCAATTAGGGGGGAGAAAACTACAAAACAGGGTGGCTTGGGAATCTTTCAGCTAACAAGACAACAAACAGGAATGATGGCTTCTCCTGGAGGTCAAGGGCAAATTGAAGTTCGATTGACCAAGTGCCAGCTTTTTTTTTCATAACAATCAAGGAGAAAACGAATTCATCAGCCCACAGTTCTGGTCACGTCATGTCACTCGTCCCCCTGGGGTCTGGGTAATTCAGTTTGGGTAATTCAGTTTCAGTAATTTTTGTAGTACAGTACATAGAGAGTGCAACGGAGTTTGAAGACTTCAAACAGCTTGTGCCACAGGACGCGAGCCACAATACAAAGCAGTGGCCGGGGTTCATGACCATTCTGGAAACAGAAGAACAAAGAACTCTCCCTGCCCCAACCTCAGTTGTATCCCTCCACCCCTCTTTGCTTCCCTCCATAAATCCTTAGATGGAACTTGACCGACAGACGCCAAGGTACAGAGCAGTGAGGACTTGCTGGAGTGCGTCACCCTGAAAAGTCCACCGGAGGGCGCCACTACACATGCCCTGGCTTGGACAGGTAGGCGATGAGGGCCACCACCACGCCCACGTACACCCCTGTCCCGATGGTGATGGAAAGGGCGGCCAGGAACAGGGCACGCCGGGACGAGGAGCTCGCCAGCGGAAAGTCCCCCTTGTTGACAGCCTTGCTGGTCTGCAAAGAGAAGAAGCGGAAAAGCCAAGGGTCAAACAAAACGGGGATCTGCCGTGACCCTGTGAGCTGTGCCTTAAAAGGGCAACTCCCAGTTTCACAGCAGGCACGCACGTCGGGTCCCGCAACGCAGAAAGCCAAATTAAAAGTCTTCATCGTCACGGCCTTGGCATGGATAAAGTGTGAAAAAGGGCACGTTTATACAAGGACTCTGTCAACGTTTGTTGTGATCATGAGACTCTTGTCTGGTAAAGGGGACTCCAAGGCATGTTGGGTACCCTGAAAACAGACACTGCTCAGTTATTAAGAGCCGCAATGGCACTGCATTCGAAAAGAAAACACTATCTGGTGTTATTCTGAATTTTTTTTTTAATACTTCGGGAACATGATCTGAAATCGAGGGCCAGCCGCATTCCCATTAATTTCTACGAAGAATAACTGATGTTCTCCTGCATTACTTACAGATTTAACATAATGTTCCTTTAATCCATACATGCGGAGTTTGTGATGTTCCTGAGAGAAATACTCACAGCTGCCACTATGTGGCCCTACATTCTGAATCTCATAATCATTAGCCTCATCGCTCCAAATTCATCACTCAAAAAGTCAAACCTTTTGGCTACTCCGATGATTATTTTAATTTGGTTTATTATGGAGCAAATTTAATTAGTGCCAGACAAAGCTCTAAGCTCCTACTGATCTGATTGTTCCAGCAGTTCAACGTTAAAGCCGAGAGAGGCCTTTATCTGTCCTTTAAACCAACCCGTGTTACTCAGATTATCGGAATGTAAATACTGTGTCCTGCCTGATGCCATTTGTTCTCAGCGCGCTCGGTTTGCATCAGCCAACAGATCATCTAAGTAAGCTCCAACAAACAAAATAAAAGAGCGAGACTGTTTAGCACGCAATTGACTTGTTCTTTAATTTTTTAAATAACCAATTAGGGAAGGTTTGTGGCTCGGTTTAAGAACACTCGCTAAGGAGGCAAGGCACCTGTCAGAGAAAACCACAGACCACACAGAGAAAGCAGTAATATTGACTTGTGGTCGTATGTAGTTAAAAAGCCTGGCCCAGCGGCGTGGACTACTGCGGCGCTTATTGAAACAAACAAATGATACGTCCCTGTGATGTTGGAGTTTTGCAGTGGCTGCCAAGCGCATGTCCCTCATTCTGTTACATGTCAGGCAGCTATAAAGTGACAAGAAAGAAGGCAGCTGCTTCGTAATGATTCTGTAACGCTCTGAAAACCAACACGAAACGTTTCTCTCACTCAAAACTCCTGTGACAGGGTCTCGACACTGGCTCTCAGAATGATCGAGGGCAGAAATCGTTCTCTTCTTTACTTACAAAGCTTTGAAGGGAACAGTTTGACCACACGTGCATTAATGAGCTTTGAGTTTTCGTTATTCCTAGGTAACGCCCAGTAGAGTTCTTCTAAACTTCATAAATACCGACACAACTTGTCCTTTCCCAATAAAAATGTTCTCGCCCGTTAAGCCACCGCAGAGCAATCACCAATTCCTATAACGCCAGGATTACAACCTTGAAAGTCTGAAGCCTGTGGTGAGAACCTGCACGTCCCTGTACCCAGAGTACTGAGTCAGGGAGCCAGAGCCGCAAAGACATTCTCGCTTTTGGAGGTTTAGTTCCCCTCGCGCAGCGTTCAATTGCCGCTTACACTGGAGCTTAGAAGCACCACAGGCCGCTATGTCTGACATCCCAACCACCATGTGGTTATTTATTAAAAAACAATTAGCTCTGACAATACATTTGTCAGTGCCTCTTAAGGTTTCTTTACAGTCAGCACAAGGAAACGCCCTCCGTTGTTAGCACGTGCCGTGGCTAGGAAGAAAATGTTAATGTGCTAACAAGTCTTCTAGGAAGTGCTGGTGGATAGATTGTCTACAGTACCGACGCATAAAGATTTGCATTTGTGCACTGATACAGTTCACCGTCACAGAGAGAGAACAAAGGCCACTATAAAAAAACAGGTCTATTAAGTCACTGATTGTCCATTAGCATCCAAAAGGCAAACTTCAAAAGAATGTCACACTTTTCTTGGTTTTGTTTTTTACTAAAGATTCTGACAGGTGTTGTTTACAGTTTAATGTTAAAAAAAATGACGTGTTTGAACGGGGGCCGTGGCGGGGGTAACGGCAACGGTGACGGTTTCCAAAGCGCAGAAACAGCCGAGAGGCGAGCAGCAAGACAGACGACATTCACAGCTTGGATGCGTTAACAGCATTTACGTTTGGCAGGAATAAAAGGGAAGTTGTGTCACCAAGCTTCCCGCCTTGTTCCGGAGACAATCGTAATGGCATCGGCATTCTACAAACACAGTCATCATTTACATAATAACGTCACAACTGTTAAATTTACACCGGAGAAGATATGTTGGGCCTTCAGCCAGTACGCCTAGCCTAGCACAAATGAGCACATTCATTTATAAACATGAGACAAGGCTGTCGTTTTTTTTCCTTCAAAGAGTACATCCCTGAATAAGGTTTTAAAAGCCCCATCTGCGTGAGCATCGGCGGTGTGCGAAAATTGTTTTTTTTTAGGGTACTAATTGAAATGCCAGAACACAAAACACTCACTGCAGGTACCATCGAGACATGGGACTAGCCAACTTGGGTTAGCAAGCAGAGGCGCCCTTACCCCCTGAGAGAGGTATAAAAAGTTTGGGTTAGCAAGCGGCGGCGCCCTTACCCCCTGAGAGAGGTACAAGAAAGTTTGGGTTAGCAAGCGGCGGCGGCGCCCTTACCCCCTGAGAGAAGTAGAAGGCAGCGATGCCCAGTGGCCAGAAGCAGCAGAGCATGGAGAAGATGGCCAGGCCCAGGTGATCGCGCGGCGGGATGGTGATGAACTCGTCCTCGCTCTCGCTGGAGCAGTCGCTCTGGGGAGACAGTTTGTCATGGGGAACAGGGAAGTGACCCAGATTAAAGGGACTACTGGTTGTTCGGAAAATGAATTGAATCATTTCCCACCACTGGGAAGTTTCATGGTTTCATATACTATAAAACAAACAAATAACTTCCTGGAAAAAGACAATAACCACCACCGTGTGAATCTGTGGCAGGGAAGTCCCATTGAAGAAGCCTCATCAGAAGCCACAGCAGATGAAGAGCAACGGCACGTGTCAGCCAAAAGGAAAGGAATTCCAATGAATACGATTCGGTGAATATCCTCAGCTGCGGGAGGAGTGGAGCTCCGTAGAGCAGCCATGCACCGCCACTGCAGGCTGACCAGAGCCACCGGTCGGGCCCTCCCAGCCTGAACCAGCTATTCTTCAGGAGGCGCGCCGACAGCACCCACCACACAGCCCATCAGATTGGTTTGTGTGCCGAACGCGGTCGGATGTCAGGGACTGCGTGCTGCCAACCTCTGCCTGTCAGCTCTGACAGATTATGGTGATTTAGTGACGGATTCCTCTCAGTACGGTGTCAGGGGAAAAACGGAACAGGCCCACTCTATTTATATTACCACTGAAGGACAGAAGCTCACTTCCACCAGACTTTTCATGGGCTAACATGCCCTCCTGTTCCTGGTGGATACAAGGCCTGACATTTCCACTGCAGTTACAAGAGCCCCATCGAGTCCTAACCAGTTAACCTGCTAATGAATGAGAAACCCATTAAAAAGACTACCTGTTGAAGCGTGCTCATCCGAGTGATAAACTGCAGAACGATATTTAACAGATGAAAACTTCCAGCAGGTCCCCGCCACCAACTTATTCGGTTAATTCCCGCCTCTCCCTCAGCTTGCGTCAGACTGGAAATTAATTAGCAGCTCACGTTCCCCTCCTGGATCAAGCGCGGTGAAGGGGTCTATGAAGTAAAAACCAACTGGAATGAATGTTCTCCGCAGGGGATGAACGAGTCACTTTAAAAAGGGACACGTGAGGGAAGGCCGAGCAGTGGACGCGCAGGTAGCCAGACGTAGCACCTGGGAAAACACTCAAGACAATTAATTCCGGTTACAACCAGCACCCTCGCGGTCAAAGCCGCAGAGCAGTGCAATGTATAATATAACGCGGGCGTCCTTTTGATTAACAGCGTATTCAGGCGGGATCACAGTCGGGTTCCTCTGAGCGCTTTATGAACGCTCATCATGTATGGCCAGTGAGAACTCCTTTTTCAATCAGCCTTGAACGAGCCAATCAAAACGGGACGGGGATGTAAAAACAACACACAGGGGGCCACGGAGAACAGTTCTCCGACTCGCGCGGCCATGGATCCATATAACGATCCGTGACAGGAACCGTCAGCGTGCCGTCATCTCACTTCAGCTGCCTTCCAAAGACGGGGTTTAGGAGACCTTGAAGGACAGAGCCAAAGACAAAGCAGGCGCTGTTCATTTCCTACTGCCAAATAAATCAACAGACAATGACTAGGCTAGACGTTCCGACCAGCACCGGCACGCCGTTGTTAGTTCGAACATGCCCATCTTAGCTCATAGTCAACTGCACTGGATCTTCCTTTCAAATGATTAATAATTACTGCATATAATTCACACACTAGACAACCAAACTGCACACTGAAGAATACAAAAGAGGCAGCCTACAAAATGTCTTTACACTGAGCAAGGGCATGGCAGCCTTCTTGGAAAGTTAGTCTGTCATTCAAAAACAGGCCACATTTAGACTGGCGCATCACTTCCACTTAACGCTCAGGCAGAATCGTACACCCCCATTTTTAACTGGGACACACACAAGCAGTTGAAGCTTTTTAAAATAATAAAATATAAATTTCGGAAAGACCCCGGTAAATGAAACTACGTAAAAGCCCCCCCAGTAGGGGGAACACTAAAGTTGTCCTTAACCTGAAGAGGTTGAAGACTGATTTGTCCTGCCTATGTGAGGATGGGCCCTACCCTCATCTTGTGAGAGTAGCGGTGGAGAACATCACAGCACAAAAGGAAACTTTACAGAGCCAGGCTGCAACAAGCCCAGGAACTGGCAACATCTGGGTGTTCATTGTTCATAAGAGCAGTGGGGGGAGAATTGTGTGGCCTAACATGCGCTCCTTAACTGCGTTCCAACTGACTGACGGACGTGCCTCTTTAAAGCTTTAAGGGCCTCTGTCAGCTCCATAATGGTGGGGGGAGCACAGTTATTCTGGCGTGTTTACACGGTCCATTGTGTTGGGGTGGTGGTCCTGCGGTGTGACGTGTGACTGTTGAATGACAGCGCCTGAGTCGTCAGGACACATGATGTCATTCGCCGGTTTGAGCAACAAAGTTCCCTCCCGAAACTCCCCTTATCGGCGCACCGCAGCCCCACTGAGACGCCCGGGACGGCGGAGACACCCGGGACGGCGCACCCACACCCGTTATCGGGATTTTGGAGGCAGAAGAAACGGTGACTCTCCTACGGCGCACCGCAGCCCCACTGAGACGCCCGGGACGGCGGAGACACCCGGGACGGCCCACCCACACCCGTTATCGGGATTTTGGAGCAAGAAGAAACGGTGACTCTCCTACGGCGCAGTTGCTGAATCCATGCATTCCTGGCCTCACGCAGCCGATTAACTTTGGCTCCATGTTCCCGTCTTTGTTTCCGTGAATTTTATCTCACATTTACGCTCTGTGCACATTTGCTCTGGGTACGGGCATCTGCCAGGAAAATAAACCATGTTCAACAATGACAAGACAAGGATAGTCATGGTTACTGCAGCTGGTTCACATTCGTTTTTCCAGAGAAGACCCAGTTTAACATTCAGTAAAGGTACACTCATGCTTGACTGACTGAGTTGTCCTTCGTAAAATAGGTCAGTGGCACAAAATGAGTGGAAAGTTGTCCAAAAAAGCCGATTGAAGTATAGAGAAGAGGGGAGCATACTGTTCACGGACTCATTTGTTTTAAAGAATTCACCACCAGCCGCACTGCCGTCAGCACCCAAATTCCTACTCAACAGACCACAGTTTTGGTACCATACAAAAGGAAATACACAGAATGGCATGTCATGAGAAACGCTTATTTACTTATTCTAAAAAAAATGCATCGGTTGAGTAACAACATCAAATTCTGCTGTATTGATAGGAATTGACCCAGTCAGACGCAACTTTAGGCTGAATAGAACAAGCACCCTCGGCCTGTATTGGTGCCGTTCCTCTGAGATATCTGATACGTCAAACTACGAACACTTCAGCAAACAATATTCACCCTCAATATACGAAAGTTCTGTGTCCGCTAAAACTTTTGGCTCTTCACATGATCAGATAATTATGCTACTGGAAACCCCTCTGGAATTTCTGTGTTACCATGGTGCGTCTCTGTCTCTGGGGTAGCCAATGCGCCACTGCTGAAAGTGGTTCTGTAAAATGAGAGATGACTCCTTGGACCACTTGATTTCTGAAGCTTTTCAGCTTCCTTCAAACACAGCCAATTGAAACCCCCAAGGAAATCACCATCTGCGCTCTCCGTGGTGTCTTGTCAAATGGCCTAGTTTGAAAAATCAGAACCGCGTCTCATCCTGAAATGAACTCAGGCCGGGCCCCCTACCTCGTACTCCAGGTAATCCTCCTCCTCCACCCCGTAGGACACGGTCTGGATCTTCGGGTCGTTTTCCTCCAGAAGCCCGGCCTTGGGGTCCTCGGAGCTGCCGGCGTCCACCGCGGCGTCCTCGCTCTCCGTGAAGGCAGTCTCGCAGCACGCGCCCTTGTGTACCGTGCTGGCCACGCCAACGTCGTCCTTGTAGAGGATGAAGCTGGGCCTACAGAAGGCCTCCACAGCCAGGTGCAGCGAGGTAGCGTCCAACAGCTGATGGGCCTTGGCCTTGCCCCCGTCAGCGCACCCGCCCGTGACGAAGTAGCTGAGGATATTCTCCTGGAACTGGTCGCCCTGGTAGCCGTAGTCACTCTTGACCGCGTGTCGGCTGGTCTTGTCCAGGAGAGGGTTCTGCAGCTCGTTCAAGCTCTCCATCGCGGCAGGCGGGACGGATCGACGCGTTTTGGGTACGAGGCGGCGGGGGAGCACATCCAACGTTAACAGGAGCTACGGGAGAAGTAACAGGGAGGGAGGGCCGAGGGGTTGCCGATTATGGACCGTAGACAACGAGATCAGCAGCTTGAGTTTTAGCCGTAGGGTCAGTGCAGCTAGCCGCGTCCACGGTTGGCACCTGCAGATACTGCAACATCGGTGGCCCAAACACTCCGGCACACTTTTACAGTCTGCTGCCGCCATGGGCTACGTTGTGCACCGGAGATACAGCACAGCTTTTGTGAGCTGTTAATCAATACTTTAAAGGTATTTTCTCTGGCTGGCTCCAACTTTCATTTCATTTATCAACAAAAGCGTGCACTACAGAGCGAGTTTAGACGACGCTTCCGTCGGAAAGGTTTTCCGCAAGCGTGCACCAACGTGATAACCGATAAGATTTCAATTACATTCAATCCGGCTGGCCCTGAACTCAGATACGGCCAGTCAGCAAGGTTCGTGTATAACACAGACAGACTGATTAGACATCACGGGAATATCGTGTGCAGATCTGGACTCACTGTGTCCTAATCCTGGAGGTGCATTTAGCCTGGATCTGGACAAAAACATCATTATGAATTGTCAGAGATGGGATCCCATGTCAGAGTAACAAAATCTTCATTCCAAATGAATACATCACCATTATAATTAAAAAGTTTCTGACCTCATCTTTTACCATAAAAACGGATAAATGCAGATTAATTGCCACCCGGTTTTGTACTGCCATTACAACAGGAAGGCGGTCAGATGGCTGGGAGTTTAACATTTTGTAGGACGTTGGAGCAGATTGAGAGGTTTTTATCTGCTGATATTTGGCAAACACTACATATTGCCTGGAATGTAGGCCACATCGTAAACATTTCTCTCATCATGCATAATGGAGGCATTGTTCCCTAACATCTGTGGCCAGATAAATCGGGTTTGTTTGGTGACACGTGGGAGCGCTTCCCCCCCACACCCTTCCCATGCATCAATGCTAGACACTGGGGTAGATTTAGACCAGCTGAGTCTACCTGTCTGTGGGTTCATTTAAAAACACAAATATTAGGAGTGTGTTTTCATTGGCAGTCTGAACTGAAATCTAGCTGGACATGTCTCTCAAGGTCTCCGATTTAAGTCCCACCAGAATCTTCCACCGCCCTCTTGGAAAGTGTATTTTTGTCGTCAACTTAAAGTCTGATCTCACCAATCTACATAATATTTCAAACTACCACAGATCTTGGTATGTTAAAACATATTTTATTCTATGTACGGTAGACACCGCCCAGAAAAAAAAAATAAAAATCACACAAAAGTCACAAAATGTTTAGCAAAATTGTTGTGGATCTCTATAGTGAACGCAATAAAGGTTGAAAAGGTACTTACTTGCAGAAAAAGAGGACAGCTTTTAAAAGGAAGCGCTAACTTACGGTAAAGATGCATAAACCAAGATTTATGGGAAAATAAACAATGCCATTATTAAATTTGTGCACATTTACAACCACCTACCTATTCCAAACCTTAGATCAGTGGTTGACAAAAGACGCGTTCAAACCTTTTGTATCGCACACCGGCTGGGTCGTGTGTACCGAACGTCGCAACAATAGACATCACTTGTGCTTTACATTACGTATCAGATAAATCGGCTTTTTAAAGAACAAAGAGTTTAGATGTAGTTTAGAGGTAATATAGTTAAAACGAGTATTTTTTATTTTTTTTTATTCCGGCTATGTAGTTAGGTAAATGAAAAATAAAAGAATAAAAGCAAACTGTTCTAAATAACTAAAAGAAAGATTTTCCTTTAGATTTTAAAATACGGTACTTCAAGTGTGTGGTATAACTATACATTTGCTTATTACAACAGAAAATTCACTTCACCCAACCGTATTCAAAAGCCCGCTCAACTGCCTTAGTGCTAATTTGACAAAGTGTATTACGTTCCGCATTTCACCCACAGGTAGAGTACAATGCGATACAAGTGTCAACAACTGTCTTTGTATGCGATCTACATGTGTATCACGCTTACAATGCCCCGAAAGTCTAGCAGATCTTTTTTCCAAGAAAAATTAAGAAGCCACAATGATTCACTTCGAAGCATTTTCTGTCCGTAAATTTGATTTAAATAACACTAATAATTTCTATAAAACTGCGCTTACCTGCTTCTTCCACAAAATCCCAAGGTTGTTTGTTTGCGAATCAGACCCAGGTAGCCTAATGGTCTTGCCATTTTAGTGTAAGTAGATCGATGCTTGGAAGTCCTTTGTAAGAAATACGGCATGGGTTACGATTTAAAATGTGTTAATTCGACTTTAGTTTAATACCGATGGAACCGACGCGGAAAAGTGCGCCCCCACCCACTAACCTATTCAATTTCTAATGAATTGTTTTCGTTTTTAACTTCAATGTTAAAATTCAAACACGACCCGTGTATGTATTGACTGGCCAGATCATCTGTCTATGGATATTTTAAGTTTCCCTAAATCTATTTTACAGCATTAGCACTCCGTTTGGAATAGACTGCTCGATTAATTAACATCAGAATCTGGCGTCGTCTTCCTCCGAAGAAGTAAAAGTGTTCTCTCTCTCTGCATACACCACAACTCTTTAACTTGCCACTTAATTATAACTATGAGCAAACGGTCATCCATTTAAAATGACGTCGTTTAAATTCCTATCTAGCTTAATCAAAAATTAAGCTCCCGTAGGAGCACTACGACTGATATCGGTCATTTTCAAAAAAGATCGTGTTCGGTTCGTATCGGAACTCTTACACAGTTGAAGTTGCTGTTTATTTGAAGCGAAACGCTAGTGCAGCTCATAATTTTACCACGTTAGCCAAAAAGGACGAGATTTAGCACGTCGGGTATTCACGCGCATCATTGCACCCTACGGA
Source organism: Hiodon alosoides (assembly GCA_025775065.1). Classification (NCBI taxonomy): domain Eukaryota; kingdom Metazoa; phylum Chordata; class Actinopteri; order Hiodontiformes; family Hiodontidae; genus Hiodon; species Hiodon alosoides. The sequence continues at coordinate 16,257 of JAOYSI010029324.1, forward strand.
AAACATAAGCTACAAGTGTATTTCCACCGTTGTCGTACACGTAAAATATCGCCAAGTCTTTACATACATACTTTCAAAATAGTTAGTAACAGGCTGGTGTCGCTATTAATTAGTAAAACAACTGACACGCTACGATGTGACGGGCTCCATTATTTAAACAGCACGGCTGCTCCGTCGTTTGTGACTTGTCTTCTATTAACGAGAAAACCTGCGATTGTAGGTGGGGACTCCACTGGATATACCGTCTGAGCATATATCTGCCCTTCGTTATTTTCCAGGCATAGCTGTTTATACGATTTGGAAAATCTCAGGTATCTAAAACACTCAACGTACGCATAATATTATTATTTGTTGTTGTTTTTGAATGGCATAAATTTTGCAAACTGGTAGGCACGGCGCTTTCAACATGACAATTAACTTGTCTTAAAAAAAGAATCCTGTTATGTTTCCTCACACACCTTCACATTAAACTAAATAAGTAATGATGTTGTCCGGAGAATTTTTGGCTTTTCGAACATACGCATTCCTACAACTGATAATGGCAAGAGAGGAGTTTTTCAGATGACGTATTGCTGTTTGGCCGAATAATCTCCCATGTAGTTCATGTCAACACATACATTTTTGCAAGTTGGAGGAATTAATTCAGCACTCTTTTAGTCGATTATGAGAGCACTACTACCATTGGGCAGATGCTGTGCGTTGCTACCGACGAATGTCACCTTTCACTTGATCGCCCGATGCTTGCCAGTTAGTTTTATGATCAAAGACCAGACCATTTAAAACTACCGTGATCAAATTACGCGGAAAACGGTATAAAAAGACAAATTGATATTTTAAGGTAAGAAAACAGATTTTTATGGGACATAATTTACCCTATATAAACCTTTATACACTCACCCTGCAGTGCACCGTACTGCAGTGAAAATGTAACAGATGTGCTGGATTTTTCAAACCGAAATGCGCCCTCGCGAAAAGGACTGCACTGGCGGATTTCCGCTTTGTGAAACATAAAAAACACACTATAATTCAATAAACGAACAACATGCATGTCCGAAATTGAGCCAGTGAATGTTTTCGCTCTCCCTATAACGGGCTCAAGCAGCTTAAATAATATGGATGTTTAGGGTTAGAGAGGGTCATTCCGCTCGGCCAACTCGGGTATCTTTTCTTTTTTATATATTGAGATTTCACATAATGGATTCTGAATCGTCATTTTATGAAAATTATTATTGTCTTTTTTGTAGTTGTTGGTAGTTAAAAGAAGCGTCAATAGCTGAATTTTTTCGTTGCTCGGCGACACAACAGACGCCTTCGGAACCAGAAACTTTTGTTTATAAGCTTGCCCTGCCCTACTGTATTGTAAAGTCTTGCCAAATTTGGGATATCCGGATTGTACCTAGTTGCTGTTTAATGCTCAATTGAATCCAGGGCTCTTTTTCAGCAGTTTATCTCACTGACTAAATTGGATTTGATCCTTTTTCTATACTCTAATTTGGCCTTTTTTAACAATGATATTCAGATCCCTTCAGTCCAGATTTATGTGGCACATTCAGGTGTTACAGGTGGGTTGGAGGGGCCAGATCGAACAAAACAAAAATCTTTCTCTCCAAAATCTTAATCAGGAGGAACTCCTCCTGATAAACAATCTGTAAGGCTTGACCGGAAAACATGATTGATTAGGTGCCACAACACCTGATTAAATATCGTTAGCTTTGAGTTGTTGTGGTTACACGTTTTTGCAGATTCTGACGCCTGTCAATTAAAGGGTTGCTAAACACCAGGCTCGGTTCCCTCTGGCCGAAACCAAGATGAGAAATCAAATCTTATCCTTATTTAGCTTTCAAAGAAATGCAATACAAAACTGAAGTCACTATAAGCCTAACTGCCTTTGTTACAACTTGTGTACTAGTCCCCAGACCCTGGCGTTAACTGCCCATGACACACTGCATAGTCCCCAGACCCTGGCGTTAACTGCCCATGACA
>JAOYSI010029324.1:18339-31674 GCA_025775065.1 Hiodon alosoides
TTAACTGCCCATGACACACTGCATAGTCCCCAGACCCTGGCGTTAACTGCCCATGACACACTGCATAGTCCCCAGACGCCCTTAAAGATATTACCTCAAGAGGTACATTTTTTCTTCTGAACAGTGGAATTCCTCAAATCTGTGAATTAGCTGTGAACTAATTTTTCATCCCCATTTTTCCTTTTCTGAAATTGACAATAGCTGAAATCATTCACGGTTGCCTTTTGTGTCACAAATAAATCTCCACGACTCTTCTCACTTGGTCAAACGAAGACTTGGTCTGTCTTCACTAACTATAGAGGGGGCCCTCCCCGTGACGCACGCCGGCTGGCAGGGTGAGACATCTGCCCCCAGAAGCCAGCTGGCGAATTTGGGTCCAGGACGGAAAACATTTGGCTCAGGAAGATGTTTCAAATGTTGCCTGTGTGAACCCCTTTTGATGTAGGGTGATATCTCAAGAACAAAGAGGAATTTCATGAGGCTTCATGCAAACACTTGTTCAGTATTTTGTAGTCCAGACAAAACAGTGGGGATGATTACACTGTCCTGAGAGTGAAATCAATTAGCAAGATGTGCGTGATTTTAATATTCCAAAACAGCGTGTGAGCTGAGACACCATTATTAATGACGAACAATGATCTTATCAGTTAAAGTTTTAATTTCACACCAATTTTGACAGAGCAGAAGATGTATGCATGTGCGAGCCAATCTTTATTTAGATTAACGCGGGCAATAGGCTGATGTTGCACTGTTTGTGGAAGAAATGCTTTCCAAGTTAGAGTGAGTCATTGGTTTACTATCAACACCGGTCTTTACAATTGGCTTACACGGTCCTACCAAGATTTAAGACAAGAAAGCACACTAAAATGTAACTCTCTTCTGCAGATAAAAGTCGTTGAAGAGCTTCTTTAGCTTCTTCCGTAACTAGGAGTTATGTCTCCTTATTGTTTGTTTTTTATAGCAGCAGAGTGGGCTAGTGAGCGCCTTGTTTTAGCAGGAACGGCTCTGAATCGTTTAGTGGTGCTGAGCCTGACCCTTAATTAGAGGCACAAAGAACTCCGGCGCCACGTGATTGACTGCCAGCCTGCTCCGGACTGGGAGAAGTGGGGAAAAATGTGAACCCCGGCGTACACGTGGTTAGGTCCCGTGTGAAAAATACACTGTGCCCAGTCTTGGGGAGAAGGGGATAAACTGTTTAATAAAAAACTGCATGTTTTGGTGGATCCTAAATATATTTCAGAACTGATCTGCCCCATGTCAGGGGGTATACACACTGAAGCAGCAGACAAACCCTGTGATGCAAACGTACTGTTCTTATATCACAGCGTAAAGGGACTGCAGCGTTTGACCCACAGCTGACCCACTGTCAGATCGCAGCTTATTAAGACATGGACGGGCTATAGTTTGTGTGGCCTGGTCGAGCTCCGTGCCGGCGATTCACAGGAGTGAGTTCAGCGCGGTTTTGGGCTCACAGACGCCTCTCCCTGCGCGGTGGGCGGCCGGTCCCTCTCTCGACGGGGGCAGTAACGCGGACGTTTGACAGACAGCCGCGGGGATAAAGCGCGTGCCACTCGAAGGAGAGAATAACGAGGCTGGTGTCACGGAGACATTCCCGAGCAGAGGTTTCTGGAGCGGGAGCCGAATTGCGGAGCATGGAACGACATGTTGTCGTTAGTCCTGTGTTTCGTGAATGTCTCATTAGTTTGATACCCAACTGTGCCTGTGAAACGCCCCTTCCTTTACGTTGGGTCTAACAGATATGACTGGGTTTTCTACATTGACTGGCTTCATTAAGTAGCTTTCGCCTCGTTTCAGTTATGAACATCAGGAGCCCAATACCGAGCTTGGGTATTCAAAATCAGACCAAAAATGATCACTGAAACAACATTAAGGACCTGTAGGGAACACTTCTTCTGACAATAAACCCCGCCGTTATTGTTTGTTGGAGCTCGCAGAGAAGCTAAACCAAAATTCAAAACGGTTTGCACTTGAGTGTGTTTTAAAAGCCGGTAGAGGAGGATAAAGGAGGTAAACCTCACAGATGAAGAGACAAGGACGTCACACCAAAGGCTTCTCGCATTTATCTCCGTTCTTCAGCTGTCTTTTTCTGGCTCCCCCACTCTCCAGTCCCTCTTGTTAGTACTATCTTTTCTCTTTGATTCGGCAGCAAGCCCCGCTAGAACAGGGGCTTCAAAAAGACCCTGTGTTTACACTCCATGTCACTGCCTGCGTTGTGAAGATTGATTTAATAATCATGGCTCGCCTCTTTTTGAAAGTAAATGACTTAATCCTCATGGCTAGGGAGTGGCGCGATTTAAATCACCCTTCCTGGTGTTGTTAAGACAGAAACCCAACTCTTGTCTCCTAACCCTTTTGCAGTAGGTTTTGTGCCACTTTCATTTCAGGTGGATTTCATTTCCATTTTTTTTTTGTCCTGTGGCGTGCTCAATGCAGTATCAGACAAGCTCAACATCGACAGTAGAAGATTGATGGTTGCTTTTTAGACACTCCAGACATGAAGTGCCAGCGGAGGACTGTCTGGTTGCAATCGTATTGTGTGGAGAAAAAAAATCAGATGAATCTTAGTCTGGTTCTTCTGGAAGAAAACGTTTATCAGAAAACAGACGTCATTCCGCTGTACCTGCAGGGTGTGGAATTGAATGTTTAATTGGCCCGATGTGATTAAAAAGCCCCGTTTCCTCTGTAAACAGCCAAAATGACCGTGGATTATGGGAGCTGGCACATCGCTCTCGGAGGTAGGACCGGTGACAGACAGGTGAGCACCCGGGCTTTGGATGTGGGACGTTCCCAAGGACTGCGCTCGAACCCGAGCTGTGCCCAGTCGGGCGCCTGTCCACGGCCAGTCCACTGAATGCTTCTCATGCTTCAGAAAATCCTCTCTGCTGGTGTCTCAATTGCTGGAGTAATCATCAAGGTATTAAAAGGGTGCGTGAGTCTCCCGGACATGTGTAGCCATACGGCTTATCCGCTCACAGAAGTCACCAGAAGTCGCGGTCAGGATCAGCATTGCCGCGGCCTACTGAGACATAACCGCAGGGGGGTAATTTTCCTTCCCTTTAACTCCCAGTAAATCTGGGCAACTCCGTGATCATGGAGCAGCAGAGCTTTTGGCTTTTACGAGGCTTTTATTGTAATTAGTAACCAATTATGAGCCATCACAATTACAGCGCGCGCTCCCCGTGTGCTGCACTGTGCCAGTTTTAATGAAGGTCACATTTCTGAGTTGTCTATGTCTCACTCGTTATTGTAGCTCATTCTTATCCATTCAAAAGTGACAGAAATCAGACTAAAACTGCAAGAATCTGCGCTTTCATTAACTAATGTAATCCTTTTCCCACTGCTTGGCTCCAGTTTTCGATTCAGCAAAGTCATAGTAGGTCAGATTTAAAACCGTTTAATGAAAGCCTTTCGTAATTTCCATAACACCGTCCCAGCCTCAAACCTCCGCATCAGACTTTAACGGGGAATTAATTGCACAAGCGCTCTGGAGAAACAAACTGGCCACCTGCTAATCGTCGGATGAGCCAAACTTGCCTAGACTCCGCGCCCAGGCAAGATTTTAATGCATTTGCTTTTAAGCTCCAAGATGCTGTTACAAGCTCCAGGCTTTTATGTCAACTGCGTTGCACTGCTAGGCGGTTACACACGCGCTCCGAAGTGAGTTCCGTTTGCAATTTACCGGAATGCTAAAATCTTTTGAATAAAGCAGTCAGTCATTCTGTAAGCCTATGCGCTGATGAAACAAGTGCTGATGAAAGGAATGCACATCCTTACAATCTTACCCCTTTGTACCGACTTCCTAATCCCTTTTTCTGCTGCTAAAATATCCCATTTTCACACCCTCTCTCCTCGAAAAGCATGCAGTCACCCTCCGTAGTGTCTGCCTTTTCGAAACCAGTGACCAAGAATCCATTGTCTCATGGCAAACTGATCAAATCTCAATTTCGCCATTAATGTAACTCCTGAAAAGAAACATTTACATGCCGGTTTTTCGCTACGCTGCAGCTTGTCCAGGCCAAATTGAAAAGCAATGGGATTAAAAAGCAGATGGCAGTAATCTCGCAATAGGCTGCTGAGCGAGACCTCTGTGGCCGTTGTCCTCTGGGCCTCCTGTTAACCGTCATCACTGCAGTCTCCCTGCCGGCACAGCACCCCTCTGACTGTGCAGACTGCGTCTCCCGTCATCACTGCGGTCTCTGACTGTGCAGACTGCGGTCTCCCGTCATCACTGCGGTCTCTGACTGTGCAGACTGCGGTCTCCCGTCATCACTGCGGTTCTGACTGTGCAGACTGCGGTCTCCCGTCATCACTGCGGTCTCTGACTGTACAGACTGCGGTCTCCCGTCATCACTGCGGTCTCTGACTGTGCAGACTGCGGTCTCCCGTCATCACTGCGGTCTCTGACTGTACAGACTGCGGTCTCCCGTCATCACTGCGGTCTCTGACTGTGCAGACTGCGGCCTCCCGTCATCAGCTCCAATCCACAGCTTCCGTTCCCCAGGAATGCGGCCGCGTAACGCCCTGCCACCGAGCTCCGGTCGGACGTGACGCCCGGCTGTAGGCTCCGAGCTGGAATGCGGGCTCTCCCGTAGGTGGAGAGTACCGGGTGGAGGTTTTCAAGGTCTGGCCCTGTGACTGGGACGCGGGCTCACCCGTAGGTGGAGAGTACCGGGTGGAGGTTTTCAAGGTCTGGCCCTGTGACTGGGACGCGGGCTCACCTGTGGGTGGAATGTACCGGGTGGAGGTTTTCAAGGTCTGGCCCTGTGACTGGGACGTGGGCTCACCCGTGGGTGGAATGTACCGGGTGGAGGTTTTCAAGGTCTTATATAATGATGAGCATTATCATTAACGTCCTCGATGTATCAGAGGTTTTTTCAGTCAATAATAACCAACCCATTTCAAGAGATCTCTTGAAGGAATGCACACCCGTGAGGATGCAGACGCCTGAGAATGCACACGCCTGTGTATGCACACGCCTGGACATTGCCCTAGCTGGAAACCAACATGTGTATATATATATATATACTGTATATATACCAAGAATATAATGTTCTAGGCAAACGTTACATTCATGTGCTACAACAATGGAGAAAATCCAAAAATCAGTTCAACTGCGTTCGTTCTACATACCTTATAAGCTAAATCCGTCAGTTAGAATATCCCAATAAATATGCTCAGTCGTTAATACTGTTTATTAACAGTGTGTGCTATGGTTGAAATAACAAATAGCTTTAAGTCTTTTGAAGTTCATCTGGTGCATTGGAGATACCCTGTAGGTTTAGGATGCACCAGGCAGACATGCTGCTGAGTGATGTCAGACTTGTGGCTCAGGAGTTGTGAATCTATTTGTCTCCCCCGTTAGATGAACTGGGAACAGCAATGGATAAACATGCACGACAACACAGACCGGTCTCAAACTGGGGCATTCCATATTCACCGTCTCTGCAAAACCAGTTGTCTCAACAATATAAATGAGTCAGGTAAACGCTAATAACAGCCTGTCTTTCACAGTAACTCGGGAGATTAAATCTTCCCCGGATCTGCGTACCAGGACGGGGGCAGTATTAAAGGACAGTGGCAAAGCCTGGTGAGCAACACATTCATTTCATGACTGACTACGTGAGAAAACGCATTTAACACCTGTCCTACAATTTAGCAAGACACTTTTATTCAAAGTGATTTACACAGCTTAGGATTTCTACATTCTTCCACTTGTACAGCTGGACATTCACAGAAGCAATTCAGGTTAACTACCTTAGATACAACAGCTGGATGGGAAGCCTGTCTGTCATCTTAACCACTACACAACCAGCTGCCCCATTCGTCCTAACTAATGTGGTCTGTCATTATTAAATGTAAGATCTAAATAAAAATGTCACCCCTTCTATAACTTCTGCAACTCTTTACCGGAGAGAAATAGAACAAACAAACGTTTATATTGGCCGATGGCTCTGGGATTCCGGTTATTAACAAACTTTACAAAACTAAAAACGTTTGACTGAGTTGAGTTAAAAAAAAGGTACTAGACCTCAGCAGATGTAGTGATGATGAAGTAGTGATGATGATGATGTAGTGGTGATGATATAGTGAAGAAGATGTAGTGGTGATGATGTAGTGATGATGATGATGTAGTGGTGATGACGTAGTGGTGATGATGTAGTGGTGATGACGTAGTGATGATGATGTATAATGTGGAAACAGATTGTGTTCACTGTAAAGCTACTGCAAAACGATGAATACTAATTACTTAAAAACACGGCCCCAAAGAGAAAAGGGGACTGCTGTTTTCTGCACTCTGATTGGCCAGCTTAATGTGAGCAGATGTCCCGTGTTTATGAAAATCAGTGGGAGTAAAAATGGTAATAATGAGGGAATGGTGCTTATTACTACTGACCTCCTGTCGCTGGAATTTGCCCTGCTGCGGTGAATGTGATCACCAGGAATTGAGCTCGGATAAGCCTCTCAGGGCTGAGGTGGAAGGGGAAACTGGGCCCAGATCAGTCCTGTCGGTCTGTCAGCATCTGCCAGTGGAGTGAATGAGACTATCTGTACCCCCCCCCCCCCAGCGCATTTGTTTCATTCGTTAATAACCAACGACAGGAGTGGAGACATCCGCCCCCAGATCGGACCAGGCCAGGACAAATCGTATTGAAAAACACCACCATTTAAATATGTGTGCACATTCGAATAAATTAGGTCAGTAGTAAATATCTTCTATAAGAGATTATGACAGAAGTTCTCCAGAAGAGAACAAAAATCCTTCCCCAAATAGGTTGTCTAGGTTTATGCAAATATCTGTATTCATTATATATTATATCTGCCCGCCACGACTCTTGAGTGTGCGTTCATTAAAGAGTAATAAATCTGGAAGTGTCTAATTGTTTTGGAAAGTATGACAGGACTGGTTAATATACTCTCACCCGAGAAAACAGTTCCCCATAGCCCTCCCACAAAAGGTCCTTCATTCCATTAGTTCCTGAAGGGATGCTACTGAGATATTAAGAGCTTCAAAAGTAAGTGATTACGCTTAATGCCAGCATGTTTTGGCTTTTGTGTTTTTTTTTTCATACAGTTGATTCCGTTTGAATGAATTGCCTTTGAGTAATGTAAATGTTTATGATTAAACCAGCGCCCTTCCTGTTGGGACCCCATGCACGGGCACCGGCTTCCTGGTGAGCTCAGGGGGGCGACAGCTAGGCCATTAAAATGTCCCGTCCATCAGACCCCCGAGAACATAATCCCACATCACCGCAGCATCAGCGTCCCAGGGGCTGCCTGAGAAGCCTGGTGTTTTGTTTACCGGTGTAGCCACACACATACGGCTAAAATGTCGTAACTGATCCCCTGTTGCCATAACGATGGAAAATTCTTACCAGCGACGTTAAATTACCGATGGAAAGGGCATTCCGCACAATATTATTGAGTAATGTTTTTGGATTCGTTGCCTGCGTAAGTATTTTTGTCAGTGTTGGACAGAACCAAAAACCCAATGACATGTCAATGTCTAATACGATTTTTACCATATTAAAGAGTTAAATAGGGATTTTATTCACCAGGCCTGTTCTTCTTCCGATCATTTAAACTGGCTGAAAGGCACGCAGCCAATCGCAGGCTGGAGCCTCAGATCATTTTAGGGAAATGTGTGAGCCTCACGGTTGGGGACGCTAAAATTAGGATCTGAAATGTCAAATGAAAGGAAGAGCACACTGTGCAAATACTGTGCACTTCTGAGACAGACAGGAAACAGTAACCGGGGAGACCAGCCGGAGTAGCTTTCCATGAGAGCCTCCGATATATATTATATATATATTTTTTTTACACATACATCTTAACAAAGAAGCCCCGTCATAAATTCAAACACAGGTCGAGTCCAAAACGGCAACTCCCTCAAAATCATTTTCGGGGTGGGGGTTGGGCGGTTTCATAAAGAAAAAAAAGTTGAGCGCAGGAGAAATGACAAGAACAGTGACTAAGTTTAGTTGCGCAATAACTTTGTGGAAAAGGGGTCTGGAACAGCAGTCCTAAAACGTTACTGCGCTGGTACCTGCACTCTTTCGTTAGCGCTGCGGCAAAGTCAAAAATAGCTACGCAGACTTCCAGCGGAGACACAGTTTCTCAGTTTCCGTATTATTAAAGCGTATAGTCAAGTCAATAATGCCCCTTGAAATCAAGCTCCATAGCAGAGTTTTACAGCAAATTGAACCCAATATTAATAAAAATCCCAAGGCTGGGGACAAGAAAGAACCAAAAATTCTGACATCACAAAAAAACCAGACACTTTCCCGAAGCGCTTTCAATTCCAGTGTCTAATCTGCTATGCGGAGATCCCGGTTACTTTGACAGCTCCTCCCACTCATCTCAAACCCTACACCCCTGAGCTCTGCCAAGGGCTTCCTACATCTTCTGTGTCCCTGATGGAGGAACTGTGCACGCTCTAATGGAAACCGTAGAGCTGCAGAATGGGGGAGAAAATGATCTTCCCCCTCTCTCCCCCCCTTTTCGCTTTTGTCGCTTCTGATCTGAGCGTGGAATCTTATTACCAGGGCCAATCTTCTCGCCACTTTCTTTTTATGGATATTCCTGGTCTTGCTGCTGGAAGTGGTGTGTAATGTGCTAACGCACCCCATTCAGCCCCGTGACCCCCGTCTCTATCAGAACGCGACAGAGCCCACCCGAGAGTTTCAGACTTAAAAGGGCTTTCTTTTCCATTGCGTTATATAAACGCTGAGTACGGAGAATGTGCATATTTTCGAAGTGTGTTTTTTTTTTATTATGATGAAATAAACCGAGATTTTTTTTTTCTTTTTTCAGTTTTATTATCAAAAAAATGTTGAACTTCATTTTTCGGTCAACTTCGCCATTGTTGGTCAGTTAGTGGGAAACAAAACATTTAATAGCCATTAGTTCTTCGGTTGTCACAATCAGCAAATTGATTTGTGGGCAGCCCATACCTGATTACGTTTGACCGGTCACCTAAACAGAGTTGAGCATTTACAAATGACGCTGTGTTTTCCTAGTTCAAAATGGCTCCAGTCCCTTTCAAAATCCTGTTCTCACTTGCGTGTTGCAGTTGTGAATAGACTCTTATTTTGACTCCGAACACACATAATGAGGTTTTTTCTCTGAACACACCAGATGAACACTCTCCTGGCAAAATATCTTCAGACCGGCCCCCATGGGAACTTGTTGATTAAATAATGTGAGGAACATTGTAAGCTTCAGCTTCACCAAGAGGCCATGCTTTTTGTTTTTTTTAACACAAAGTCTTCAGCAGCGAGGTGCAGTAAACGCGAGGACCTGACTGTCTCAGAAGTGCTCTGCAACCCAAACTCCCGCGTTTCTCACTGTTCTCCTGCTTTGACGAGATGACGTGTACCACGGGAGTGAGCCCGTCTCTGCACAGCACTGAGAATCATTAATGCTAGCATTTTATTATCGTTTAGCGGGCCTTTTGTCTGAATTGCGTCCGTAATCAGTGCTTCTTTGTTCTCTCCATAGTTAAAAAAGATTTCCCACAATGCAGTGATTTTTTGCGGCCTAGCGCATTGCTAGTCACCATTCTTTCCATGAGGAGTGATATTGGTCTCCGCTAATGAATGAACTACTCATGTATATCTGTATAATTACAGGTTGTTTATGGTACAAGAGGCAGTTTGAGTTCATTGTTAGTTTTCAACAAAATCAACAAAAAGTCTCACGGCACTGAAAAATGTTAGGATAAAAACAGACAGAAATTGCAAGGTAAAAACATTACTTTTGCTGGTAAAGAAATCACAAAGGTAAAGATGCTTGCATTGGAAGCGAAGGCCCCAGTCTATCCAAGGGAACACAAAAGTACAGTTTTCAAGAGTTTTTCACTCCCAAATACATTTTTTATCCCCTCTTTCAAATTATACTTCTAAAGACTATCTGCAGAGAAAGCGCTCTGTTTGAGGACAACTAGACCAGGCCGGGTCAATAGTTATAGTAATTTAGCTACAAAACAACCTTGCTCTTGTCAGTCCAACCACACCACTCTGGGGAAATAAACGCACCACATGTCACTGGTCCATTCTACCGGCGGTACGTCAAACTAAAGAATCTGAGAATTTTGAGCAATCCCAATACCATACCTCTCATCCTCATCTGACTGTCTCTCAGGTATAGGTGAGTGTCTCTCAGGTACAGGTGTGTGTCTCTCAGGTACAGGTGGGTTTCTCTCGGGTACAGGTTTGTATCTCAGGTACAGATGCGTGTCACCCGGGTACGTGTCTCTCTTGGGAACAGGTGTGTGTCTCTCTCGGGAACAGGTGTGTGTCTCTCAGGTACAGGTGGGTTTCTCTCGGGTACAGGTTTGTATCTCAGGTACAGATGCGTGTCACCCGGGTACGTGTCTCTCTTGGGAACAGGTGTGTGTCTCTCTCGGGAACAGGTGTGTGTCCCTCAGGTACAGGTGTGTGAGACGATCGGGAGTTTTGTCAGCACATCACATAGCAGGTGCTTTACACACCCGTATAAATTAAGCTCATAGGTAGCAACCGTCCCTTTGAGATAACTGGTGAACATGATGCGGCAGGGATTCAGTCCAGAGGAGGGGTGAAGTCAGGCTCCTCACAGCTAACTTTGTGTCCGTTTCACCCCCCTGTGGAGGTGTCTGAAGCGAACGCCGCTCTCCGCTCTGCCAAAGTGCATTAGCAAGTTGTCACGCTCACGGGCAATTCAGATGGGACAGGAAGTGATTGCGTGAAGCAGCAACTAAAGTTGCGCTAATGGTGATGACAGCAAGGCCTTCTGGGAAAACCCGTCTGACAGCTCCATCGTTTTAGAGGGACGTAAATTGCCTTCACTTATTTATTTATTTATTAAGAAGTTCATGTACAGGATAACCCCTCGAGCTGCAGCATCTCGTTTTCAAGGGGACACCTACGCACGGATACAAATACTCCGCAGTTTAGCACAACAAACTATTATTCAAGGCGTTGGCAACATTACTGCATAAACAACAATGAAGCGTTCCACAGTCAACAATGCAAGCAAGGATTTCGCTAACATATTACATAATCTAACATATTACGATTTTCAATGACTCTCATGCGTCAATTAGTTCCAGCAGTCTGGAGACTTCAATACAATGCTGCCTAAATCCAAACAAACTACTGGAGCCCTGGTGTAAGTATTACCAGCTTTTCTGAGGGGAAATACCCACAGCCAACTCAGACCAGCAGCTGTTTTAGATAAATGGGAGCAGATAAGTGGACACACTTGTGCGGTAGCTGAGGCCAATGCAATCTGCGGCCGTTCTCTAGCGTCAGGCGTTGTAAATCTGCGTACGTCGCGCAGTGCTGTGTGCCTAAGTATAGCTGAGAACAACCTGCACATGCTGTTGTTGAATACTGTTTAACTGCCCATTGGTTGCAATTGCCTGATAATCTCTACTAGGCAACGGTGGTGGCATTTCAAACCTTTTCCTGGTTTTGAATGTGAAACGGGCCAATCGTGCCGTTTAATGTGATTCTCGCAGACTCATTCGGAATTAAGCCGTGGTATCAAAGATAGCTGACACACCAAAGAGCTTTGAGTGCGTCAGAAGTGTGTAGCGCTGTCAGTCAGGCTGGTGCGCCTTTCAGCTCCACCTCTTAATGGGTGTTTTAGCTGTATTCCCCAAACCCCAGCAACCCAGTCATTCCCTTAGAAACTGCAATGAAAGCAGACCAAAGTTTGTTAGGTTTTTTTTCCCCCTCGGGGGGCTACAAGTTTCAAGGTTCACGCTTGCTGCCTAAAGGCTAAAAGTTGAAGCGTTGTTTCATCCTTTCTATCTCTCAAGGCCTGTAAGCGACAAAACAATGCACAGTGCCCTAATTAAATAGGCCTATCTCTGTAAGCTGAGGCGGATTTTGTGACGGTGGGAGGTCCTTGCTTACCAGGGGCCTCCGGTCCTTGGTGTTAGGAAAAGACGGGGCCCAGTCACCGAGAACCCAGCTCATTGCAGTTGCCAAGGTTACAGGTTCGTTTGTCAGACAAGAACAACAACGACGACGGCGCGGGCATGCTGTGACAACAGACATTTGACATTTTTCTCACACCGTTTTCCCTCTCTCTCTGAGAAAAAAAAGAGAACCATTCCCTTAAGATATGTGTGGACACTGACTGCCGGTATAGTCAGCCTGGAGTTCATACTTCTCTCCATCACACGTGGCAGCCACGGACAAATGAGCTCTGGCAGTTGGGCTGCCACGCTCTCGGAGCGTACCCCTGTCAGGCGAATTACCGCGCCTGCGGGTATCGCTAATCGCCGGTCAAGTTTTCATCCGCCAGTCAAATAAGACTCGGCCTTGTTCCGCTATCCCGGTTGGGGACAGACTACCCTTAGCGGTGTGCTGGATGTCGCTCTTTAGGTCGACATTTTTAGCATCAAAATGTGCCACTAAAAACCAGAGCGACTTTCCTGAGCCTTCCTTCAAGTCCTTCTTCTCTTCTCAGCGTCTGGGGCAAAATGAGTCATGAGTCTTACATCATGCCTTGGGACCACTCCAAAGTGTGGATGTACCCATTCTCCTAGCTCCAGCTCTGGAGGACTGACTAATGTCCTCACACGTCCCAGAGCCAAGAGCCAGGAGATGGTTTCGCGTTTCAGGTGTGGTTGGAGTTCTCCCTCTGTGCTCCGAATGAGAACGAGAGCCGTCTCTCTCTTCGGCTGGTTCGGTGACCGGACCACCCGTATCGCTAAGGGAAAAACGCTCGGATAATGGGAGAGCCAAAGCTGCGTGTTTGGTTTGGTTTGGTTTGGTTCACGTGCCTTATTTTGTTTCCTGATACAGGAGCCAGTACTGAAATAAATGCTAAGTAATCAAGGACCCACTACCCTGTGTTAGCATTGGCAGCAAGTTAAGCCGGTCCTGAGTTGGAAACTGCAAAGGCCAGGCGGAAGCAAGTTACAACGCGTAGCCTCAGACTTCAGACGAGTTAGGGCAGACTTGTGGCTGAACAATATAACCGAATGTCACCAAATACAAATACACATTAGCAAATGAATCGCCCTCTCTCTGCCCAAAAAGACCTTTCCGGTTTGAAAACGTGATCTCTTTGTTTCACAGTATTTTGGGTTTCTATTAAGGCCTCGTCCCGGAAGCACTTGCTTGCTGTTTTGTTTCTTTTCCCGTCTCCACAGAAAATAGCATTCAGCGGAAAGCTAGCGGACACACCATGAGACTGATGCTAATGACGCAGCGCTGTGGCCATTCCACAGGGTGTCAATCCCTTCTGCGCACATCCCTGTTTCCCCTTCAGCCTCTGACGCTTCCCTGGCGTTTCATGAAAGGGCTCTCTCTCTCTCTC
>JAOYSI010029335.1:0-15770 GCA_025775065.1 Hiodon alosoides
TATATATGGCTGCAATGCCCCAGCGGAATCAACTTTCTGAATTATTGACTCAGTCCAGTAAAGGGAGGACATGGAATGCTGCACAATCCATAAAACACATTCCTTTAAACTAGATTTTAGTGACCTATGGATAGGATATTAAAAACCAGTCTTTTACTAGAGTGATTTAGTTAAATTCCTTTCTAGTTTGTTTGTAAATCCCTTGAATCTGTACTCAAAACAAATTTTAACCAATCATAGTTTATCCATAATCTAGTCAATATTGACCAGAACAGATTCCAGTTAATATCTGCTGTTTCAGAACTGATACTGGATAATAGTTATTGTTTGTAGAGTCACAACAAATTACCTTCATTACTTTAAACATCATTTAGATGGGGTTTGTACTTTTCTTAGAAAAGTATTGCAATAAAAAAGTGAACAGTAAACATCCTTACAAGAATATATAATTAGACCTTTTTTTTGTACGTTAATGTTTTTAATTTAAATGTAATACTTTACACCATCTCCCTGAATTGGATGAGAATAATTATGAACGATTGAATTAGGAAGAAAAAGGTAGGTAATGGCCACTAGGAGGTGATCAAAGACCAAAAATCTTCAGTAACACTTAACATTTTGTCTTTGCTGTCATTTTTATAAGATCCGGGATAAATAAAAACATTTTTAATGAAACATAATTTTTTTAAAGTAAATGTTGAATATTTTTTATTCATAAATCAAGTATATCTTTGGTCATTGTGTGATAAAGTATAGCATTGATTCAGTTATTTGTCTCTATCATTTAATTTTTTCTAAATATTTTTTTCTATACTATTGACTAGTTTTAATTTGTTTTTTAGCAGATGTTTTTTTTTTTTTTTACAAGAAACATTTGTTTTACATTTCATGTCCATTTTGTTCGGTCTTTGCGAGCCTTAAGTCAACCCTGGATAAATATCTTTCCGTTTCATTGAAGATCTAATGAGGCCTAGGTAGCCTCCAGTTCCCGAAGCATCAATAGACACTTTTCTCTGTAAGGAGTAATTCCTTTCCTTTTCCTTTGCCTTTGCAGTCTATAGGTCAACCAGAAGAGAGTGTCGCTTTTTGTTTTCACCTAGCTAACATCACAGCCAGATCCTTTAAGCTTTACTTGTGGGACATGCTGATTTAAGAAAAGGCATTTTGGTTTTAAAAATGTATTTCATTTATTTTGTAATATATTATGCAGTTGGACAGCCTTTAGGTTTCAGGCGCTCGAAACGGTGAGTATCAGCAGTCACTCAGCTGGGACCTGCTCACCTGGGCAGGTGGATGTCAGACACCAGTTGGGGGTTGAGGACAAATTCTCTTACGTTTTTGGAATTTTGGAAAATCGCAGTCTTGAGCCCCTCCCTATTACTGGGTCCCTAGGCTGAGTGGGTATGACTGCTGCTAAAACATAAAGAAAAAAGAGACCCAATACCCAATATTGTCTGTCGGAAAAATGTTGTCAAGGCACTGTGAATCGTTAACTAAACCAAATCTTGGACCTTTCAAATGCATTTGGCATTGTATTGTGTGTCTACGAATAGCACAGAAAACACATTCATAAGGAACCTAAAAAACTGCAAGAAAATCTACACACTTGCTCTAACAAAACTGAAATATTCTTCATATTATTCTAAAACGCTGCAACAAATGATTTCCCAGGGAAAGGACATGTTGACAAGAATAATGCACAAGAGCACAAGAGCACAAAGTCCATAATTCAGGCCCTGAATCAAAGTGTCCTAATTATCTTTTACAAATTAATTGAGCGAATGCCTCTTTCTATTACTTTGAAAAATTACTTAAAATATAAATGAGATGCTTCAATGGTGAAACTGTCAGTTGAATTATCAGATCCATTTTTGATACTTTGTAGTTTTTTTTTGTGCCAATGCTTTTACAAGATTAATTCATTAAATTGAATGATCGTACTGTATATGCCCATGGGATGCCTAGAAAATATGTACAAGCAGAGCTGCATGTCATGCCACACAAAGTTTCATTCAAATTCATTTTGCCAAGATAAAATGAATAAGAACCTAGACTTTAATCCCAATTAGTCCACAAACTTGATATCTGGCAGTCGATCTTACAGGTTTTCATTTACAGACATACACATTTTTGTATAGTACCAAGGACCAGAGAAATAATTGCACAATACAACAAGAGAAATATTGAATTTGCATCAACAAATCATAACATAAATAATCAATGCACAAGTGCTTAATGGCAGCAACGATTAATATAGTAACCTTTTAATTTTGAAAAATAAATTAAAAATATCTAACTATTTTGAGTATCTCTATCTCTCAACCAGCTATAATCATTAAAAGGGGATCCTACAACATACTGCATGATTTCATTTATAAATAGGAGTCATGAAAAAGGCAGACTAGGTTATGCAATGATATATTAATCTCGTAACATACACAAACACAAAACATCAAATAAAGCAGTACCAACTAACATGTGTCAAATCTTATATGAATTGAAGTAGCAAGTAAAGAAAAGAAACAGAGAAATAGCTCCAGTTAGTAGGGCATATAACCTCCAGATATTATCCATCCAGCATGAGTGTTGAAGGAAAGGGAAAAAAGTAGTCCAATAAAGTACATGTCCTCATCTGTTGAAGATTGGTGAACAGTCTATTACAACAGCTTCCAACAGTCTTGGTTCCTCGATGGTTCTCTAACCTCTTGGTAAAATCCTACGCAGGTTGAAAAACACTCAGTAAAACATTTATTTCAGTCGAGGAGAACAATAGTCTTTCAACAAAGAATAAAGAAGGCTTTTAGAATTAGCCATCCCTAGGCCATGCCAGGAGAAAACGCAAAAAAAAAAAAACCCAGACTACTCCAGTTTTATCTCTACCCTTAACACATTAGCGCCCACTAATGGAGTGAATAAAAATTACAGAAAAACCAACAACACGTAATGGTATTGTGACTGTTACAAACATGGAAGAAGAAAGAGGTATGGCAGCAGATGGACAAAATGCTGTGGGGATGTGGGAGAACAGCCACAAAGCAATCCACTAACTAAACAAAACAATCACATAACGCGTCAACATGTCTTTTTCAGACAAACAGGGGCTAGGCAATGCAAGAAAAACCCAAAACAATGAATGACTTAACAATATATGACAACTAAAATTGCTTAAAAACAGCATCAATCCATCTAGATGTTCAGATCTGGTAATGTGGGAGACCATGAAAGGTGTTTGACCTCATCTTGGTGTTCATGAATAGCTCTTGATCATGATATAGCTGTTTTATTGGGGAATTGTTTTTGGAATATCGGAACATCTTTTTCCATAGAGTTGCTTAAAATGGCTTTGTTCTCCTTAGCAGTAATTCTACCAAGTAATAATCGAATCCAATGACCCTCACAAGATGGCTCCCCATGTCATAACAGATCCACCTCCACGTTTAACACAGGCAGTGTGGTTCGAAGACTTCCTTTGGCTTTCGTCAAATATAAACCTGTCCAGAAAAAGACAAATTTTAACTCATCTGAACATATTACACAAAGTGTTGTCTTCCTGCTAGACAGAGGGTTTTTTTGGGGAGCCAGGGTGATGACCAGCCCAGCTGTGTTCTTCGCCATAAGTGTTGGGTACTCTTTTTGTTTTTTACCTTGGCCTTGAGGCCTTGAAGGTGGTGTCCGAGGCACAGGAATATCGCTATTGGTCTGTTATGTCTTTCACTTATCCTCCCAAAGTCGTGCATTGGGCGGCGGAGGGTGAGCGGATAGGGAAGTATCGGTGACGCGCACCCTGTAGTTAATAATGTTAATGCAGTATTATTCACAATCACAACCAAACATGGACTCAGCCAGACATAGAGAAGTGGCAGACAGAGGAAGAGGAGTAGCCGGGAGAGGTAGAGGGAGAGGGAGAGGAGCAGGTTTGACTGGTGGAAGACAACTGAGAGGAACACAAGGAGCTGAAGTCTCAGAGATTAGGGCAACTATAATTGTAGATGTCCCGGGCCAGAGGGGTGGCGGCATCACAATGAGTGCAGCAATATCCTACGATGGATTGCAGTTACATAAACCTCTAATTTGACCATACAACACAGAGCGCCACATTTCATTGAGTGGGAGGCTTGTGCCAGATGAGGGCAGGAGAAAATTTTTCCAAACCTTGTATTGTATGGGACAATGTAGCATTTCATCATTCCCTTGCAGATACAGAATGATTTGCTGCCCATCCCAGGAAGTCGTCACTTTTCCTCCCCCTAACTCTTCATTATCCAACCCCATAGAGGGATTATTTTCCTTGTGGAGGTGGAAAGTTTATGACCACCGTCCACATGATCAGATGTCCCTCCTGGATCCAATGAATGCTGCATGCCTGCACATATCTGAAGAAGATTGCCAGGGATGGATCAGGCATGCAGGTGCATTGCTTGAGAGTACAAACCGTGTGATATGGATGATAATGTGATATGGTGTGATAACTTCTGCCAAATGCATCGGGTTGACTAGCATTTCTCCTAATATCTGTATTGATCGGTAGATATCATATGTTCATGTCTAGTGTATTGTAAAAAATTTTTTATTGGAATCCTATACAATAAACTGCAAAAATGAGGCATATTGCAGCATTTCTGAAACAGCAAAAAGAGCCTCAAATACACTGAACAGCACACATGGACTGCTGTAGGGCTAACTGTGAATAGCATTGACAACGTGACTTAGTTATTGAAAAATGTGTGAAACCAACTGTAAAAAAAAAAACTGTCATCTCCAATGAAGCAATTCACATGTCCCATTTCCAGGTGGTGCACTGCTGTTGTACCTTTGATAAAGGTACATTTATTTATCTTCAGCAGACATCCAGCTGTGTAAAGGAATTATGAGTGAAACTGTAATCAATCCATATAACGGCACCTGCAAAACAATCAAATGACATTAGAATGAGCTTGGCATGCCAGGCATGTCATGGGGTGGGAAATCATAGGGGTGTTCAAAACTAATCTGGGACAATAACATTATCAGAGAAAGGGGACCAATATGGTTTACAGAATTAAGTAATTATCTTTAAAGACATGACATTGCAAGGCACTATTCCGTCACATGAACACATAATAAAAAATAATATTGTATTGGTGTGCAAGACTATAGAGGACCAAAACGGTCAAAATTAAATGATGAAATACGAAATCATGAAGTAATGAAATCTTGAAATAAATACATAAATAAAATATAGCACATTATTATGAAATATTTTGCATTATAATATTATATTTTCCCGAATTACTTTTTTTCTCAACTGCACTTTTCATTTCATAATGACGTTTTTCATAACGGCGGGGCTGGCTTTAATCTGTCATTGGTTTAGTGCTGTCGAGCTAAATTGTTAGGCAACAGTAATAAAAACATCGAGTTCGAACGAGCATACGCAGCTACTCTCAACAAACTGATGCGATTGGGTTTGGTTTGATATTTTACCGTATTCCATGTTGTGCCATTCTTCTCCAAAAGGTACTGGTTGAAACTCCAAGCAAATCTGCAATCTCGCTGGTTGATAATTCAGACTGAATGTATGTCACAATTGAACTCAGTGGAACCTCCAGAGAAGGACGTCCAACTCCACATGTCGTTACATTAAATCCGTCCTCACTGCGAATTCGGAGTTTATTCTCTAGCAAAATATTCATCTCGATTTCGTCGATGTCTAAATCCTGCAGATTAGTGATTTCCTTCAAGTCTTCAACTCTGGTTTTAGAAAAAAAATGCAGTAAAGCAAAGTATATGCTTTGTGTATGCTCTAATTAATAACAAGTCATAAATCTTGTAGTCTTGTCTTTTTTGGTTTTGTTGTGGTTGGTATATTCTTTGTCTTTGTCTGTTGGAGAGAGTAACGGACCAACCCGGTTTGCTATATGCTTTTGGATCCAAAGCATTAAACATATTCCATCAGACTTTATTAAGTATTCGCTTTAATTGCATGGTGAAATTATTAAAGTGTGGGAGGAACACGTAGTCTGCTGGCCCAGGCTGAGATAGTTTTCTCCCAGGGACAAAATGACATCCGCAGGCAAATCATTTGTATCGATTTGGTCTGCAAGCGTGAACATTATGTTTTTCAATGCATCAAAACAGTCAGACATGTTTACATCCCAATACTAGTGTATGAACTTAACGACCATAAAACCCCACATTTGTCTCCATGTAAACGAAAGCTAACATTTAACTATTGTATTTTGAGAATTCAATTTCGAGAAAAAAAGTACACGTTGGTACATAGCTCAGCCAATCCGCTGGAATCCTTGCCAGAGCTTGCATGATAGCAAGGCCAAGGTAATCAATTTTAAAAGATTATCCAATCGGTGGCTAGATACTGCCAATTGGCTTTGATTGACACAAACCCTTCTCATTATGAAACGTGTTATTATGCTGAAAAACGCCGTTGTGAAGAAAAGTCATTATGAAATGTTTCATGAAATGAAAAGTGCAGTTATGAAAAACGTGATTATGAAATACGTCATTATGAAATGAAAAGCGCCGTTATGAAAAACATGATTCTGAAATACGTCATTATGAAATGAAAAGCGCCGTTATGAAAAACGTGATTCTGAAATACGTTATTATGAAAAACGTCATTATGAAATGAAAAGCGACGTTATGAAAAAAGAAATTCGGGAAAATTATTAAATAAAAAAGACAATATTTAATATTATAATGCAAAATATTTAATAATAATTTGGTATATTTTATTTATTTCACAATAAATGAATAAAATATTTCATTATTTATTTCACGATTTCATTATTTCATGATTTCGTATTTCATCATTTAATTTTGACCGTTTTGGTCCTCCAAACAAGACTGAAAGTGTCTTCATGTGTTTACTGGAAAACATCATTACAAAAATAATGAATTAATTCACCTAATTAAAAAAGGTGAATGGTGTGTGGGAACAGGCTAGTTTCCCACGCAAATGAAATCATTACCTTACTATACCAGGAAACCAGACCAGAGCTCGATCACAATTGATTATTTTTGCTTTTAAAAGTAAATCTGCAGACACTTCCGATCAATGTAAATTAATGTTGGGTTTTAATAAACGTTACGTAATTTAGGAGAAGGAAATCCGCCGCATTTCTTACAGAAAAAAATAAATCAGCAATAATTTATTATATTGCTTTTATTCGATTAACATTGAAGTGGTGTGCGCTTCAGAACTAAACAAGACACGTGTAAAATGAATTGTGTTTTGTACAGTTATATTTTATTCAGAGGCCACAGTTTTTGCATATTACAACGTTAGGCTCTAATAGGGAAAAGGCAATAAATAAATAAAATATATAAACCACAAGCTAATTCACACAGAAACAAAACTTTTGAATAGGGCTGGAACCCTGCAGCATGCAACTACGGCTTACAGCTCAATATACAGCGTCCTATTTACAAAACAAGTGGGACGAGAGGAAATGCTGCCGGGCTTACGTCTCTGAGTTTACAAGAAACAAAAATAAATACATAAACAAACAAAAACACAAGCCATATTCAGGAATGGCTAATGGCTAAAACAAGAAAATCAATTTTAGTCTTAATAGATTATGTATAAGTGCTACGTAACAAATAAAAAAAAATCAGTTTTAAATCGGTTTAAGCATAAAAATAAAATATATAATTTCCAATAAGGTTCACAATTTAGCTACACGGATATTGCAATTCTAAAATACCAACTCGTTTTAATGGATGCTTTACGATTATCTTGGTAGTGAACGGTGATGAGAGGTCACATAGATTTGACATAGATTTAAAGAGGAAACCGAAATCCAAAACGTAACACCACATTTACGACGAGCAGACGATGAAAACAAAGAATCTCAACAACACCGGATTTAAATACAGAGAATAATTTGATTTTAAGCTGTTGGCATCCACTTAAAAACGAACAAGACAAACGAAAGTGTCCATACACTCGTGGTCAAGACAATGTACTGTCAATGTCTGTAAAGTACGTTAAAGAAGCGCGATATAGGATTGCGTTTAACAGGGTCACACCTAGCAGTATTCCTAATAGTCTCACTCAACATTGACCAACAAATGGTACTCCATATTGCTTAGGAACACGTAGAAATTCATAATAATAATTAAAAAAACAACAACAACAAAAAAAATAAACATTATCGGTGCTAATTTTATTAAAACACAGCTAAAATGTCAATCTTTTTTTCTGGTCATTGTCATTATTTTCATTAGTATAATTATGACTTTGTTGTTATAGTTCTTTCATGGGCATTGAGAGCTGACAGAAGAAAAAAAAATCCCTAGAGTGGCTAACTGAATAACAGAGTTGGTACATGCATTGGCTACCAGGTGAAGCCAAGAGCGGGAGAACCAGCGCCGGAGCGCTCTAGTCATCCTCCTCGTCTTCCTCGTCGCTGTCCTTCATGGAGATGCCCTGCATGCCGCCCTCTCGCACGGAGGCGGTGGCCTCTTCCAGGGTCAGCCTATTCCGGACAGTGTCGTACATTTTACTGTTGAGCGTAGAATCGAGCACGCCCTGAAGACGGAAATCCCGGTACTTTTTCTGATGGCGGGGGAAAGAAAAGTTAAACATGGAATCTCATGGACTAATGAATATTTCGGGGGAGTCCAAATGACCATAAATGTATTCAGCTTATTTTAAAAAGTTGCACAGGTGCTTATCAAATGACTCCACGATGGTGCTAAGTCATAGATACCTGAAACACACAGAAGACGTGATACAGTAATACTGCTATGTATCCTTTGGCAAAACTTTGCTTTTTAAAACTGTGGTACAGAATAAGTCCTGTGGAAACGTTGCGGAAACGTTTGTGTGTGTTTGTGTGTAGTGTTCCCTGACTCAAACCCCCATCTGTGTGAACCCTATCAGTGGGCTGGGAGAGAGGAGCTCAGCTGCTTATTACATTAAGCACTCTGTAGGGTTACGACAAACCAAACCTGGTGCACAGATTTAATGACTGACTCTCCCTTTTTGGGCGCTAATGTGACGCAAAAGCTTCCCAGGACCAGTCCTGGCTCTTCTGCAGCAGGATCACACTGAAATATTTATTGGGTAACAAAGCATGCATAAAAGTGCTTTCAGGAAGTGTTATTTCACCTCTACCCACAATCCTTCTACCTCCGTCCCCGTCTTCTAAAACATTGCGTGCAGAGTAAGGCTTTTTGATTAATTCCTGAAGTAATTCTGATTTGTGGTCTCGGGGGTTTGCAGCACCAAGGCAGATGAAAGGTAAAATACAAGATACGGGGGGGGACGTTTCTGGGATATGTCTTGATCTCTTCCCTTCCTAAGTGTGGCGTGCCTCTTCCAAAATTAACTTTTGTATTAAACAATTGCCAAAAAATAAAAAAAAGATTTCTAGACTTCTCAGATACCCCAGATGCAATGGGTGGCAAGTGCCTACCGCGACTACAGTTATTCTGCCGGCTGTGAATCTGTCCTGCCAGTAAAAAATCATAATGCAAACCATTCCCATGTAACTCTCACAATCCTAATGAGGACAACACTAATGCTAAACCATTCCCATGTTACTCTCACAATCCTAATGAGGACAACCCTAATGCTAAACCATTCCCATGTTACTCTCACAATCCTAATGAGGACAAACCTAATGCTAAAGCTTCCCATGTTACCTTCACAATCCTGATGAGGATTTTGAGCTGGTAGACGTGCAGCTGGAGGTCCATGCGGTCGGTGAGCCAGGTGCCCAGGAGGTTCATGGTGCTGGTGTACCATTGCTGAAACACAGACAGACAGCGTTCTCCAGCAAAAACAAATGGATACACACACACACACACACGCGTGCAAACAAATGCACACCACACAAAAGCAAACACACCTGCAAGGAAGGAAACACACACACACAAACAAACCTGCATAGAAGTGAACACACACACACACAAACGCTCATGCTTGGAAGTGAACACACAAACCCAATCGCACATTTTTTGGAAGCAAACACACTCACAAACACACATTTTGGAAGTGAAAATACACACACAAACGCACTTGCATGGAAGCGAACACGCACACACAAACACAAACCTGCATGAAAGCGAACACACACACACACACACACACAAACCTGCATGAAAGCGAACACACACACACACAAACAAACCTGCATGAACGCGAACACATACATGCACAAATGCACCTGCATGGAAGCGAACACACACACACACACACACACACACACAAACCTGCATGAAAGCAAACACACACACACAAACCTGCATGAAAGCGAACACACACACGCAGAAACACACACACACATGCACACCTATACGCTAGCATATGTGTACACAAACGTAGGCACACTCGT
This sequence comes from Hiodon alosoides, assembly GCA_025775065.1. Taxonomy (NCBI): domain Eukaryota; kingdom Metazoa; phylum Chordata; class Actinopteri; order Hiodontiformes; family Hiodontidae; genus Hiodon; species Hiodon alosoides. Next base: position 10,341 of record JAOYSI010029335.1, read on the forward strand.
ACGCAAACACACAAAAAAACATAGGGCAAGTAAGCATACAAACACGCACACAAATGCGCGCACATGGACACACGTGCGTGCATGCTTGTGCACGCACACAGTATGTGTTAAGCCTTTAACTCAAGTAAGGATGAAATAAAACCAAACTGTGGAGATGCCAGGCTTATTTTAGTAAGAAAAGCTGATCTCTAATCAGTTTATTTATATCCTCTCAACTTACGCATATGAAGAAATTCATGTTTTTCTACCTTTCACTTGCTGACACATAAAATCTCCCTCCTGCCAAAACAACATAAGCAAGCTCATCTGTAAAATGACCAATGGCACAACTCTATCCAAAAAAAATAAAAATAAATACAAAAACAAACTGGGCTGTCTTCCACTTGCAGTTCTTAATTTAGCTCTTGTGGGCAATTCTGCAAGCCAATGGTAAAAACATCCTCTTTTTTGTTGAATTGCCACAGGAGGGAGTGAGATCTCTCAGCTACACCTGCAGCCAAGAGGAGTTTGTGATAATGCATGAATAATGAAGCTATCAGAATCTGAACTCTGAAGCTCTGATTCAAACGTGTAACAAGAACCCTATTACAGCATTCTTATAATACTTTTCCTTAATTTATGTTTCTTTTTGTAGGTATGCCCATCACATGTAATACACTGGCTTTAAACCAAACCTGAGAAAAATAATGCAATACCTGCATCCATTAGCAAAGAATTGATGGCTGATACCTTTCTTAAAATAGTGCAGCAGTTTCAATGTACTAATGAAACCATAGGCAGAGCGACAGTAAAATCCTCCAATCAGAATTTGATTTGTATTTGGCGGTATTTCTCCAGTAGGGGTCTGAACTTTCCCAGTGGGTGTGTTCATGTTGCGCTGACCGTAACAGATTCAGCCAATCGTCTTCTGAGAATTGTTTTAAAGAATAACAAGATAAAAACAACAGCTGAAAACATCCCATAATCCCCCTCTTCCTTTCCCCCCGCTCCTCCCATATAAATAACCAATGTAGAATTAACAGTAGACATTGAAATCTGGTCCCCATGTTTATAGAGAGCATTGAGCCTCAAATTATAAAACACTTCAGCTATCTCATTAGCAGCCTCTTTCCAGATTCCTAACATGGCGCTTCTTGTCTTATTTATTCTGGCAGTGGATAGTTATAACATAATTTTGCTCAGAATAAATAATGCAATACCTTGTCATGCATGCAATTACCTAAGAACTGATGGCAGATACCCTTTTAAAACAGTGCGGCAGTTTCAAATTGGCTCGTATTGTTTTTGTATCTATAGCTCAGTCCAGGGCTGGTGGGGTTTCTCCAAGTGCTGAACTACTGACACATCCAATAACAAATTGTGGATAAAAGACTGGTTTCTTTTCTCAGCACTTACTCACATATATTAAACCCTTCACTATGACTGTGATCTGGGACAGCAAGCTCAGACTATTTAATGACCGTCCCGATTGGGTAAGAGTATGGAACAATGCTTTCAGTTTATTCAAGAATTTAGCACACCAGTTAATTTTAAACTCATAGAATAGATTGCACTGCACATTTAAGATGGGAATCGGCCCAGATCCTTCCTGTATGCTATGCGAAAAAAGCATCACAGGCCCAATATTGGATGCTTTGGGAGTGTTAGATTATACTGGCCTTGGAGAGATGTCACATAGACACGGTCAGACATTTCGCAAACTGACACTGCTCTCACACCAAAATTATTCTTGCTGAATGACAGTTCTGAACTGGACCTCTCTGTCTCACCGAAGACATAGCTGGGACATCTTCCTCTGGTTTGTATTCTAGAGAGATCCACCGCTAAACTCTGGAGGCTATAGAGATTTTCATTAAATTACCCTCTTAATTTAAATGAGTTTTACCTTGTATTTTATATGATATTATAATACACATATTTTCTTTTAAAATGCCATGTATAATGGGCTGCAGATTTGCCCCGCACAACTGTACATGCTCTTTTAAATGAAAATCATCACAAAAAGCACAATGGTGCCATGCTGGTGTGACCCTTGTGACCCTGCTTCATTAATCCTGGTTCAAACTTTCACATCTGACATGCCAAAGGATGTCGCGGCCAACCCACAGGGGACCCAAACCACAGAGCTCTCGATCTCCACCCCGTTATTTAATGTTGCCGAAAGCAAGCGCACACATCCTTCGGGGACCGTGACGGGGTGAAGGTCTACTTTGGGCCTCTTTGAGGAGACACCCAAACCGGCCGGGACAAAGGAGGGCCCGGAAGACTGGTGTCTGGGAGTGGGGGATTTAAAAACCACCTGTGACTTTAATTTCGCTGATGTAGGGCTGGGAGCCTGAGGACCGTGCGCGGGGCATCCCGCTGGGAACCAGCTGTGCCTTCAATTAGCCGAAAGGCGGTCGCCAGGGGCCCCAGTGGCGCGGACTTGTCTTTCTTCACTATTTTCTCTAAAGAAACCATTACAAGCCAATGATCGAAGGCTCTTTCCGCAAACTGCATGGATGGGGCTCCCTACTGTTTTTTGGGGTTTATTAGGAGCCATACTGCACCACATCCCATCCTATTGGCCCAGAACAGAATATCCCACTGCAGTGTACTGGACCCTGTGGGGGGAAGGTTAGGTACTGATGATTGGATCAAAGTACCGGGGTATTCCACACATGTGGCCTATCGCTCTGGCCCTCTCTACCTCCAGTGTGCTCAGTCGCACACAGGAGTCCTGTATCTGTGATGGCCACTGTTTTTGAATATGTTACTAAAAATATACGTTTAGACAACATTTAGGCTGGACTACTGATAGTCTAACAGGAAGACTTTGTGTATATGCCTGGAGTCAGAACCTATCCCCCCTTAATGAGATGGTGTGCTTTTATACCATAAATGTATAAATCACAAAAGACTGTGGAATTTGGAACAGTAGCTGAGTATCTCGAGACAAGCACACATAGACAGACAAGTTCTCAAAAAATATTGCTCTGAGAAGGCTGAATTCCATACACTGTGTTTACAGCAATAATGTCACTAAGCAAACAGATAATGTCAAAAATGTTTCAAATAAGTTAGCACGGACCGTTGTGCACAGAAGACCCTGCTAGGCTGGTGGTGGGAGGAGCTCTGAAAGGTGAATGGCTCACTTTTTGGAACCAATCACGCTTTCTCTCTCTGGCAGGCTCTGCCGATGGAGACACAAAGTCGGAAACACGCAGGGTAGGCTCAATTAAGTTCCTCCCAGCTGTCATGTCCGATGGGTGGATTACCCAAATACAGGGTACAGTCAGGGTAAAACCAGGTGTACTCCTCTTTTTACAGTCAGGGTAAAACCAGGTGTACTCCTCCTTTTACAGTCAGGGTAAAACAGGATGTACTCCTCTTTTTACTGTCAGGGTAAAACAGGATGTACTCCTCTTTTTAGTCAGGGTAAAACAGGATGTACTCCTCTTTTTACTGTCAGGGTAAAACAGGATGTACTCCTCTTTTTAGTCAGGGTAAAACAGGATGTACTCCTCTTTTACAGTCAGGGTAAAACAGAATGTACTCCTCTTTTTCACTCAGGGTAAAACAGGATGTACTCCGCTTTTACAGTCAGGGTAAAACAGGATGTACTCCTCTTTTTACTGTCAGGGTAAAACCGGATGTACTCCTCTTTTTACAGTCAGGGTAAAACAGGATGTACTCCTCTTTTAACATTCAGGGTAAAACCGGATGTACTCCTCTTTTTACTGTCAGGGTAAAACAGGATGTACTCCACTTTTACAGTCAGGGTAAAACAGGATGTACTCCTCTTTTTACTGTCAGGGTAAAACCAGGCATACTTTGGAGCAGCCCACCTGGTGGCTCAGACTCCATCTCCAGCCTGACTCTCTCCAGACCACCAACTGTTTGATGGGGCTGTAAGGGGGCAGGTTTCTTAAACAGGTCATTTAAGTTTGTCCTGATGTGAAGGGTAAAAGAAAAAAAAATGCAAAGTGCAAGGGTAAGACAGGATCAGACTAAAAATAAAATAAAATCGACAATTGAATATTTCTTTGTCATTACAATGATTGGAAATGTCCAATATATTTTAAAGAGAAATGAGACAATTTAAGCTGTGGTTTTAGTTCATATTTTTAACACCTAAAGTTAGATAGTTCTCATTCTAAAACCTCACTATAGTTTTTGGTTTACATAAAGCATAAATTATGTTAACTGGCAATGAAGAGAATGAGATGTAAACACAAAATGTCATTGAGATTGTGTCAGATCACAGCTTCATGAAATAAAACAGCTGTTTATGTCACAAAAAAAAAAATGTAGAAAGCTGAGGTAAGATCTGTGAAGAAAGATTGTTTTCAGTGAACAGCGATGATCTGGCCATTTTCGATATCCAAGAACTCATCTGTTCTTTCAACACTTGAAATCGCACTTTCGACAGATCAATGCATTACGATGTTCACTGTCTACTCAACACCTTAACACCTTTTACCAATGAATTAGTCTATGGGTGGTACTTCAAACTTACCCGCACCCTTGCTAGAACATCATCCATTACAGTTTACTCTACAGAAATATGTGACCAACCAAACCCGGATTGGCGCTGCAGCTGTTACTCTGTCATAAACACATGAATACCGCTTTGTTATCACAGCCACGTCTGATACAATCATTTAATTTAATTAATTTTAAATTAATAATGTAATTTGACTCGTTACTGGGTATTTGTATAAAACCTGGAATCTACTAAGTAGTCAGAAACTCAAATGTTAAATGAGGAGTGAAGAAATGGTGTTAGCAGGCATTGCTGTGCTGTTTTCTTAAACTCTTTCGTCTCGCAGAAGGAATTAATTTAGCGATGTGACATAGGTAGAGGTCTACAGTTTGCCTGGTTCTCATTGCAGATGGGGGTTTGAAGATAACAGCACAGGGTGTGATGTGGTGAGGGAGCCGCTTTGTCATTCCTCATATCAAAAATGAACCAAAACAAATCGAAGAAGAAATGATAAGATCAAGTTGGGTCATGTGGAAGTGAAGAGGCTGAAGTGGAGGCACTCTGGCCAGGACTCGAGGGAAAAATGGCCTCTTCCCGTTCGCCCCCTTTTCCATGGCAGGTTTGGTTTTGGGTGGTAGGGGGATCGGGGGGGCGGTGGCCTCACAGTGCCTGTCCACTTCATACTGTTGCTTCGGGCAGGAAGTGCATGCAGAGCTGAGGAGGTGGAGTCTGGAGTGCTGGATGCGTGTATGAGGCTGGCCACTGAAGAGGGTGGGTCATGCTAGTAGATGTACACAGTGAGATTATCTGACTCCAAACCATGCCGGTCAACATAATGTGATAAAACGGCGAGACATGAGAGATAAGTTCCATTTTAACTAGTGGGAGCTGAAGAGGGGGGGGGGGGGGGGGGACTTGGGGGGGAAAAATAAGAAGGATTTTTGAGAAAACGTAAATGAGAGGGG
>JAOYSI010029335.1:15780-31672 GCA_025775065.1 Hiodon alosoides
TCCCCTCCCTTCCTCACCCCCCCTCCCCCCATCCCTCCCCCCACCCTCTCTCCCGCCCCCCCGCCCGCCCGGCCCCCCCCCGCCCCCCGCCCCGCCCCCCCCCCCCCCCCCACTTGGAGGGGAAAAAGAAGAAGGAGTTGAGAGACAACGTAAATGAGAGAGAGATGTAGAGAGGTAGAGAGAGAGGAAGGGAGATGGAGGTTGCAGAGGAAAACAGCGTGCAGTTGACAGGGTTTTTATTCGTTTCTTTGGCAACGTTTGTGAAAACGGAAGCAAAGGTATAAAGGATAACCAATGAAACAGCCAGACACTTTTGACCGGGGCAAAAATATATACATATAAAAAGGGAAACGAAGACGACAGTAATCATTCTTATGCCAGAGACACAGCACTGTAAGAGGAGGAACCGCACGTGAGAAGAGAGAAGTCAAACTCAAACACCATCAGAACGCAAACAGTTATTCCTCAAGAAAGACCCTCAAAACATTCAAACACAACAGAACAGGGTTTCATGGTGTAGAAGCAGTAGAAGAGGACACAGCTAAAATTAAGGAATATTTCTTGAGCCGCACACAACAGAAGGGGGACAGCCAACATCTGCCTCATAGGCACAAAACGAAAACAGACAGAGCTGTACTCCACAGACACTTATGGCTGTTCCTTGAAACAGTGTTCTCTCTCGTTTTCTCTTTTGTACCTTAAAATCCCCCCCACCCCCTTCTATTCACATTTTTTTTTAACCAGGAAATCTACTCAAATATTCTCTCTGTTGAGCTACAGTTTCTAAATATATATAATGGACAAAATATTAGTGAGAAATGCATATATATTATTGATTAACATGAACCAACCCCACTCTGCTAATGGCTGTATCACTGTTAAAATTTTTAGTTATTAGTTTTATGAAATGGGTGATTAAATGTATGTTTGTCTCTTTTTAACGTCTATATATTTGACACAAAACATGCATGTCTTTTGGGAGAAAATTATTAGAATAAGATAGAATAGGTTTTGATGTGTCCTTTAATACAAACACTCAGTCGCCAGTTTATTCAGTATACCCATCCAGCACTGGGTTGGACCCCCCTTTGCCTTCAGAATAGCTGTAATTCCTAGGGGCATGGATTCTACAAGGTGTCAGAAACCTTCCACGAGGATGTTGGTCCGTGCAGACTCGAAGGCATCACACAGTTGCTGAAGAACAACCGGTTCTTGCTCATCGCAGAGATGCTCGATTAGGTTTCGGTCTTGGAACAGCTCAGGTAAATTTAACTTGCTTTTCAAGTTCATGGAACCAATCTGAGATAATACGTGCTTTGAGACATGGCCCATTATCTGGATGGAAGTCTCCATGTGACAAGAGCCATGAAGTAGCCTTTAGCTATGAAGATATGCACCTGGTCAAAAACACTGGCACCTGGTGGACACCAGTCATGATGGGTTCATGAACTCTGGATGAATGCTAAATCCTGAATGATGCAACAGGAAACTGGATTCTTCATAGCAGGCAATGTATTTCCACTTCTCTATTGTCCAGTGTTGGTGATCACATGCCCATTGGAGTCGCTTATTCTTGGTTTTAGCTGACAGGAGAGGAACCACTTCAGCTTGTGACAAGGACCAATACATCTTAGTTCCGAGATGCTGTTCTGCACACCACTGTTGTATTGTGCAATTACTTGACTGTTTATGGCCTGCCTGTCAGCCATTCAGCTGATTGTTGCAATTCTCCTTTAACTCCTCTCATCCACAAGCTCAGGACTGGATGTTATTGGTTTGTCACACCATTCTCAGTAGACCCGAGACACAGTCGTATTTGAAAAAACAGGAGGGCAGATACTGGATACTAGATTCTGAGATACTGGAACTGGCACCAATGATCATACCACGCTCAAAGCCACTTATGTCACTCATTTTGTCCATTCTAATGTTTAATCGAACAGTAAAGGAATGCCTCAACTCTGTAGGAGTCAGCTGCCTGACTCTGTAGGAGGACCATCCCTAGGAGTGATCAATTTTAGTGAACTGGGTGAACCTAATAAACTGGCCACTGAGTATGCATTTATAAATTTCTGGTTGTAACCCTGTGGCTCAGCAAAGGGAGACTGCTGGAGGTAATGGCTGTCTCATTCTATAGCACTAAATTCCCCATGTGACCAAATAACTGACTAAATTAACTTCCTATTGGATGCATGACATTTCCTGGAGAAGGCAAGGAGGAAAATGCCATGCGGCCAGGCAAGCAGTTCGGATGGTGGGGTTTTGTCTCCGGTCAATGTTAACTTTGCAGGTTGAGAGTTTACTTAATTTACACTTTCAAAGAACCATTTAAGATCACTTTTTTATTTAATTAAATCTTGTTTTAAAGCTTTGCATCACCTCACTGTGAATCTGTGTCCTGGAACCATGCCCTTACTGAGCCCTCATCATCACAAACCCCCAGGGAGAGAACATTGCTTAAGAAAATCCTTCCCCAAAGAGCACCTCAGGGTGTTCTCAAGCCAATCAGAAAAAAAAGGTCTACCAAACATTTGACAAACAGCTATGTAAGCCATCCATCCATGTTGAAAAAACTTTCCCTTTTTTTGAGCTTCAAGGCATTGGGTAGAGGTTCTAGGTTCTAAGTTAATTCAGGTAACTGGGCTAAAATATTTATCGTCTTTCCCAAGAACAACCTTTGGTGCTCTTTAAGATAATGAAAAATAAAAATAACAGCTTAGGACACAAATGTTCAAAACACTGTGGTGAAGGCAGACTGGAACGTGCTGGAGTAAAGTTAACAAAAGAGAGAGAGAGAGATAGAGATAGAGATAAAGTAACAGAATAGCTTCAGTAAGGTAGGAAGGCTGAACTGTAAAAGTAAAAAGCTCTGAGCTCAAAATGTGACTCATCCCTCTCTGCCAAGCGCTTTGTCACATTTTGGAGGGTCTCCTCACTGAGTGGGAGGAGAAGGGCATCTTACTTACATCAAATAACCTTTCTATGTACACCTCCTCATTGACCTTATCTCGCAGGATGTCCTGAGAGTGGCGCACGAAGGTGACATAGCCGTCAGCCACGTCCATCCCGGGTTTCTACAAGACATATGAAAGCATATGAAAATGCAGCAGTAATCCAACTACATCACCCATTTTCCATGTGAGACCAGAAACACACAAGTGGGGCCCACAGACAGACGGACAGACAGGCAGACAGACAGACAAACAGGCAGACAGATGGAAAGATGGTAACTGTATTCTCACTTACAGGAACTTCCACATACTTTGAGGCTGCTTTCACCTTAGGTTCGGAGGAAAAAACCAGGAAAAAGGGTAAGATGTTTGTTTGTTATTCTATTTGTTATAACTATTCTAAGAAAACTATGCCTAATTCGGAAAGCTGCAGCATTGTCAAACATTTAACTTAAATGTAAATATATCACGCAAAACCATACAAGCAATCGGGTGTGGCTCCATGCATATTGTAGTCATCCCAGGAAAGGCTTTCTGACATTGTTTTAGGCATTTTGTTGTGATACGAAACTGATACGAAAAAGCTTGCCGTTTACCAGGATACGTGTATTATGGGACTGGATCCAAACTGATGCAATCCGAACTTACTGTGAAAGATAGGAAGGAAGAAAAGAGAGTGCCCTCATCATATCTGGACAGCTTTGCCAAGACGCTCTCCAGAATGACCACAAACTAGGAGAGGGGAAAAATTGTCAAAATGCTATAATGAAAAATAGAAGGATATTATTGACGCTAATAAAATACTCAAGTGCCCTAGTGCTGGTCTATAATTTCCATTTATTTTTCAATTGAACAAATCTATGTTCTATAAACATATTATTAATACAGCTGTTAAAAGGAATGAAGATCTCTCACTACCGATTTCACCCTATTAATACACATTCATTGCTTATTAGCAATTAAAACTGAAAATACAGTTCACTGAAATATAGCAATTATTGCAATAGCTAGAAAATAGGTCCAGTACCTACACCTTTCTGATATCACTAATAAAAGAATGCAGTAACACACTCCAAGATCCCAACAACATCCTTGGAAATGAAAGAAACAACAGTAAATGCACCTTAGCTACTAAAAGGGCAATCATCTCTTTGACTGTTTCTTCGATGAGCTCGTCAATTTGGGAATGATACTGTTTCTGGAATGAACAAAGAAACAGAAATGTCAATATCACACACAAAGCATCTACGCATCTCCCAAGCTGCAAATGTTCAGCCTTCCTGTTAAACAGAGCGATTCTACACGACATGTAACTGAAGCGGTAGAATAAGAGACAAATATAAGTCATGACTTATTTTGTCTCCATTTAATCATCAGCACACACACACACACACACACACACACACACACACAAACACACACAATCACACAAAAATGACACAATGTGAACAGTAACTCTACTCATGCATCCAAAATGCATGAGGCCGCCGACTACGCCACACCTCCTGGCCCATCTCCATGGCACAGAGCTTGGCAGACTGGTCCTTGGCATCCACCATCACATTGAACATGGTGCATATTGACTGTGGAATACGGAAATCCGTCGTCCGGCTGCTCTTCTGGAGTTTCGTCTCAAACGCCACCCTTGTACTGTAATAAAAAACCAAGGCAAATGGAACAGTAGCAACATGAAATATTGTTGAAATGATTTAGAAGAAGAATATAATTTTAAATATCCATCTGGTCCAAACAATAATGTCTGAAATCCATGAAAAACTTAAATGCTGAACATGAATCCTTCTTGGCACCTGGCCCATATTTTCTTATGTCTTATATTCATGACAGAACCAAGTTCCAGTATTGAAGTGTAAGCAGGCTTTACAAAGCAATAAATACAATCGTACCGCTGGAGCACACTGGTTTTAGTTTCCATTGCTTTACAGTTCCAATTGGACATACTCTAATTAGTGCTTTGTGGCAATGTGGTTGTTAAATGTATTAGAATTTTTCAAAATACAAAATATGAATTTTTATTGAAGTATTAACAAAGTAACTCCTGTGGTAACAGCAGCATCGATGGCCTTACCCTACCTACGAAGTTATTAAAAGTGGCTCTCTCAGCTACTGCAGCAGGATTCAGATCCACACGACAGATCGCTTCCCTCTCACCGTTTCACGCACGACTCGATCATGTCGCTGGACATGAGCTTCAGCCGGTTCTCCAGGTGCTTGCCAAACTCCTCCTCGGGCCAGTGTAGGTCCCGGATGAAGGTCTGCAGAGCGTCTAGCTTCCAGAAAAGGTCCTCTGAGGTGCCGGAGCCATTGCTGCCGGACACAGGGACAGTTTGAGGTCAGAGGGGACTGTTCCTATCCACCGCCCCATCACACACACTTTAAAGAAACCGTGTCAGGCAGCAAAGAAGGCTAAGGAAAAAGGGGGTGGTGGGGGTTGTTGCAACCATATGCCACCATGATTCAGAGTACATTTTTTTTCTCCTTATTTTTACCACAGTCTGAAGGCTCCTAATAATATTTATTTATTAAAGTTGACGTAAGGATTTCTGAAATTTAACCAGTGTTGCAGAAGCTCTGAAAAATCTGGATTTAGTAAAATCTTCATTCTTCCGGTCAGTTTATGGTAAAAATAAATGGAGAATAATAAATCAATAACCATGCAGAACTGCATGATTATTCGCACTGGTGGAGAGCTCTGGGTCATGCATACCACAGTCATTGGAGTTACATATCACGGCACTCTGGAATACGCAATATAGGTGAGGCTGGGAATGTAGTGGTGAGAGAGGCTGTGTCTGACGTTTCCTAGTAACTTCTGTAACGTGTCAGGCCCAGATAATCTACGGTACTGTGCAATGTCCCCGTCTCTATTGTTCTTTGGAATGCACACACATCACACAAGGAAATTTTTTTTTAGCTGCTTGACAGACACGGCCATTCGGAGAACAAAAAAAAGCAGGCCCTCTCCCACCAGCCATGCCAGCCAGGTCATTGGGTATCCAAGATGTTGGACATTCCATGCACGGTCAGGAGGCTGCTGCCACTCTCAGTGGATGTTCTGGGATTGTGTTAGTGTGTGTGTGTGTGTGTGTGTGTGTGTGTGGTTGGGGGGGCAGTTAGGAGATACAGGGAGCAAGGGGGTGTGCTGTTTAGGAGGGCTTGCTGGAACTGACAGCGGCGAGCTATGACCAAACGCCCAGGCGCCAGCAGCGCTCCTCTCCCCTTAGCTGGGACATATTCTCAACCCCCAGTGCTCAAGGGACACGGACACCCAAGGCCCTCACTTTCTCTAATGCTACGGTAGGAGAAAAGACTGGAAGTAACATGGTCATATTGGAAAGATGCAAAGTCACCACAAAGTCCTCTGAATTGCCTTCTGTGTCACATGCTTCGGTCACCATGCTTACAATCAAATCTCTATAAAAATGTTTTCTAAATGTGTTGATAAATAATTATTTAAAGAATTTTAACCATAAATATGTATCTTTGGTCAACTAAGAAGTTCTTTATTTATAGTGGTCTAAGATTGATATTTAGTTCAAAGAAGCAATGTTAAACAAAATCATTAAGAATACCGCTATAAACACTAGTGGTGTTTGGTCCTAGATAGTTCAGACTTTTTGTTCAAAGCTGAATTATAGCCCCAAACACTATTGGCTGTCCTAGACAGTTCTGTTATATTGTTCTCTGTTTTTTTTCTTAAGCAATGCAAAAATGGCAGGATTTGTATCTTTCCACCCTACTTTACAACTGCATGCAAGTTTGGAAAAGAAAAACTTGACAGGTTCTCCGCTCAGGAAATGCAGACAAAAAAGTCGTACTTCAGTCTTCCGAAGCAGCACACTTGGCATGAAAATGTCAGAAAGAGACCACCCTCTATACTGACGCCTGTTCTGGTGAGGGTCGGACAAGTCCAGGTCTGTGCTGGGTGTACACATTCCAATGATCATAGATTTTGATGGAGCCACGTTCTAGGGCTTTTGGTCATAATGATGCGTTGTAAAATGACAGTAAGGGGTTGGCTCTCTGAAATTCGATGGGTGGAAGGATTTTAGGAAACTGTCAAAACCAGGGATGGATGATGTATCATGATGTCAAGGGCTGAAACTGTAATTAGCTTTCCCTTGTCTATTTAAATTGCCAGATAAAGCAGAAGAAAACATACGCGCAAAGGAAAAACTATGGGAATAACATTGAACAACATAACATCACATGCAGTGAGAGCATGAATTCAGTCAGTTAAGTTCTAAAGTAAAGAAAAATATGTGAAGAATATAGAAGTATAGACTATATAACCTCGAAATGGTGTAGATGTTTCTACTCAGTGAAAACAACACATCATTACAAGTGCCAGTGACAGCATAGCAAATTATAACAGTCCAGTTTACATATGAAAAAATGAACTCCAGAGACATTTTCTTGCCAAGGAGGCTTGGGTTCAGTTAATCAGCGCTAACAGGAACTAATTGAATACACACTCAGAGTCATATATAGCTGCCATCCAAGACGGGGTAGAAAAGCTAGGCATTTGTGGCAGGTTAACTGATAGTCCTGCTACTGGTACGGGCAGGTTTGGTACTTTGGGAATTTGAAGGTTCACATTTGGTAGATTCACATTGGGCAGATTACTTGTTAAACTCCTGTAGAGAGGAAACAGACAAAAAAGAAAGAAAATACTATAACAGTGACAATGCAACACAAACTAATCAGGAAAATACGAAGAACAAGCAGACTTTTAGATCGGACAGGAAGCAAAAGAAGAGCAACAGAAGATTTTCAGAAGATTAAAAACAAGGAGTAGAGATGTCTACGAGTGGCATGTGAGGTTAAGGAACGGGACGCGACAGAAGATTCAAAGCATGTGAGGAAAACCAGCGTGTTAGACAGGAGGGAGAGCAGGACAGAGAGGTCCTTCCTACAACCAACACAAACGGCAACCATTTTTCTCTCTGCTCTCTGCAGTCCAGAAGATAAAGAAAATGGAAGTCACATTACGTCACATTTTAACTGCAACTGAAACGCCCTGGGTTGTCGTGTAAAAACGCCTAAGGCAGGTGCACACAGTAACTTGGAAACTGAATGCTGTAGCAGGTGCCTATGCTAGGCGGGGGGGACAGCCCCAGCATTGAAAAATGGCCAACAGTTTCTGTAAAACTTGCAATTGGACTGTAACTGTAACCTTTTGAAAATGACAGATTCTGACAAACGGAGGTGAACACAGAAATACAGTAATAACAGAGAACGTTGACAGCGATGACCAATGTGGTGTCTTACCTGCATTTAGAACAGAATAAGAAATAGTATATAGATAGCAAACACGCGTCATTTAATTCACTTTAAGTTTTTTTTTAAAGTTGGATGTTAAATTGTTAATGTAGCAATGCATCTTCCGAATTATACAGGGTATAAAAATTTTGTGTAAATTTGTCTCTTGATTTCCAATGGAGGAAACTGCTATATCGCTGTTTACTTTCAAACTCCACTTTAATCTCTGCTACTCCAAACATCCAAAGGCGGAAGTGACTTGGAAGTGGCTCCCTTACTTTACAGGCTCCCACGACTCGCGCTCAAAGCCCCTATGTATTGACTGTGCGATGGACGACTCCATCAGGTCCACATATCTAACCACGAGTGGGGCGAACAGATCCTGCAGGTGTTTATGGAACTTCCCATTGCACAGGTGGTCTGAAACAAACAAACAAACAGCACAGGGCGGAAGAGACATTATTTTAGATCGCTCGCAGCCCTGCAATGTCAACCTCATACTAAGACTCAAAGAGAGACAACGTGTTGATACTGTACTGGAGGGAAAAAGGCAAAGGTACTCTACCCAAAAACAATCAATGCTTATACGCACTCAATGACGTATACTCCACCACCTTGGTGCATAATGCTTAAGTCGATACAGCGCCTTACATCTGCTCTTCTCTTCCTGAGCAGTTTCTTTCAGTGGTAACAAACAAACACAGGGCGGTGGTTCTCACAGTCGGTCCGGAGGAAGTCATTGAGGAGCTGGAAGAGTGGGAAGCTGTCCCAGCTGTCAGGAGGCTGCACCTCCAACGCGGCGTCCATGTCCACGGCGTAGAGTGACAGGAAGGTTTCAGCGTGCTCTACCATCAGGTCCGACCACCAGGCGAAGGCCTGGTCGTCCCAAGGGTGGGATCACAAGGGGGGTTGGGAGGACAAGGATCGACAGGAGCCAACAATCAGGTATGCAAGTAGGACTGTGTACCACAGTTTGGTGGAGAACTGGTAAGGTGTTTCATGTGAAAGCCGGGATTAAACTTAACTCCTTAAAAACGTATCCCTCTATTGTAAAAACATACTTCTGCTGGCCTTTTAAAAACTAAATGCTTAATGCTAAAGTTGCGTAATCAGTAGCAAATGAGTGGATCACATTTTGATTGAATTTTGATTGAATTCCAGTCATATATGTGAGCAGGAGAATAGTGGCATACAGTTAACCCAAAAGATCTGGAACAAAGTGACAAGTGAAGATGTCACAAACAGAGAAAATGAGCTTATAGGAGTAAAGATACATTATTCTTAGTTTTTTTATTTATACATACGTGTGCAATAAAAGATTTTTAGGATGTATAGATTAGTGCCCAACATTAGTGCAATGTTGGGTTCAAGGACATTACACAATGAATCTCATCAAAGACCCTCTTTCAATGAGCACAACATGTTTAATTCTTTACCGGCTGGAAATATTTATTATAATTCATGAATATGTTTCCTTAAATGCATTAGCCTGTAGAAGTATAGAAACCTTAATGGGGTAACAAAGACCAGGAAGGGTCATTCCATGCAAGGGTGGGCCTCCTGACATGCTCAATTGTCCCCACTAGAGGGTACCATCCACGGGATACTGGGTTTCCATCATTCACATCGCAGACACCTCGGATGTGAATGTTTTTTTTTTTTCTGTTTTCATGCATTCCGGCGTCTCAAAACTCAAAGCCAAAGACTGTTAGCATGCAGCACGAGGCTCCACTAGAAACAGGATCTTGCTGAAGGAACCAGTTTTCCCCTCCAAGAATTAAGCCTCAGGACCTTTCAAGTTAAGCAAGGTCACATCACCTCAGTCTGGCCCCAGTGCAATGCAAATTAGTCAGAAGATTAAGCAGAGCTGGGGAAAAGCCATCAAGAGGAAGTGGATTATAAATTAGTGCAAGATTTTCTGTTGCTAGTGATGCGGTTCTGCTGGCAACCCTGGCCTCTTTCCTTTCCCGCGGAAAGCAGACAAAAATACATTTGAGAAAGTGGGGGTAGGGTTGATCAAACGAGGAGGACCTTAATTGCCTGGACGAGCAGCATGCTTCTCACCGCAAGCGCTGGCTAAATAGTAGGGACAGTGGCCCACTGGGAGTGTTTCACAGTAGGTCCTCACCTTGGCTAACTTACCTTCCTACCATAACGCACACAGCTTAGATTTTTTTCAACTCTCAGACAAGTGGCAAACACAGGTCAGTGGTTTATGGACGGGACACAGATAAATCCGAGCTACACTGGACACACAGAACGGGTCGGCCCGGGGGAAAGAGTATAGGAGGAGAAGTCAGGTTGGGTGGTATGACTGCAGTGAGGGAGAGGGGACGCTGTCAAGGTGCACCCATCAGGCAGGATTGAGGACAAGCACTCAAACAGCTCTCTGTGAGGGACAGCGAGGCGGCTGTGTGGAACCCACGGCACGGGTAGTAAGTCCAAGAAAACTCCCAGTTTACAGAGACTGGTGCGGGGGCAGGGGGGTTCCTGCAGCACATGCACAAACCATGGGGGGGTGACTCATCTGATTCTGCTCTGTCACATACCTCTTTTCCCTGCCGAGATCACCATGGATCGAATGAGCAATGAGAAAACAGGGAGATTTCAGGAGACAAATCAAATCGCTCCCTTTGGGGGAACTGGGCGTACTGCAAAATGTTAAACTGGCAGCAAGGTAATGAAAACAAGGATGCAAGAGGAGGAACTGAAGCGCCGCAGCACAGACAACAACAGTGTGTTAAACACACTCTGACGAGTATCGCCCCTAAAACAAATGCAGAAAGGAAATAATCTTGGAATGGGGAAAAATTGTAAAGAAAACAACCATGCAGTTGGAGTCAGGATGAGATCTCAAGGGCTTAGCCTGTTTCTGAGAAGGAAGGATGGGCATCTCTTTCCTCTGTCATCTGTCTATCAATGAATTTCTATATACCCTGGTCTTCTTAATGGCCTGGTAGGAAACCAACAGACCTGTCCATTGTTGCAGACCATGTCTGATCTGACAGCAGTAGGTCAAGCCCTACAGAGTTCAAATCTCATCGCATTTCTCCTCTATGGCCTTCAGTAAAACATAAAACAAGAAGATGGGAGGGAGTCAATGAAATAAACAATAAAATAATCTGAATAAGAGGAAGAAAACTGGGGGCTCATCTTGGAATGGCGGCGAATTAGGCCACAGCCGTGATGAATCAGGCATGGGGGGGGGGGGACACTGTCTTCATCGCAACCCACGCTGATTAGTAAAAACCAAAGTGGGTGCGATGGACTGAGGAGTGATGCCTGCTGGCTTTGCCACCGGACCTGCCCCTTACACACTGAAGGCCATCCTACCCCCCCCCCCCCCCCCACGGAAAGTCCCACGTGGCTGCAGTTGTCTAACATGCTCTAAAGTTAAAGGTTAAAAGGTATGTGATGTAACTTGAGAGGGGAAAAGAAACGTATATACTGTACCGATTGATCTCCAGTACTTGTGACTGCAGCCTGTTAAACATATTCAGAAACACAGAATAAATCTGAATATCTTTGAAAATGGATTACTGATAGATCTCTACTGCATCCATTGTGGTGCTTATGTTTTAAAAAAAATTCTATCACTATACAACTGCCCCTGTAGGTAAAATCATAAACACAAAATACTCTCTGCATGAAAATGCACCCAGGTTAAAATAACCCATTCAAAAAATGGAAATTTTACAGATTATTGTTTTTTAAATATTCTCCTTCGTCACCCGTTCTGTTAAATACCAAATTCTTAGTAGAATAATGGCTTTGTAAAACAAATAAAAATAAAATAAATATACACACATTAGCCTTAACGTTTTATGACATTGTACATCAGCAGCAAAAGACCAGACTGCCTCGTGCCCTGCATTGTAAGACATTGACCCTGACAGTGACTAGATCAAAAGTGGGCGTGGGCGAGGCCGTGGAATGCCTCGCAAGGGCGAAGAAGGGGGGGGGGGGGGTGTTGGGGTTGCGAGGCCGGTCCGACTCACCTCGGCGTGGTGCTCCTCATTCTGCTGCAGAACCTCGATAACTAACTCTGCCAGGCGGATAGTGTCTTCCAGTTTTTTGGCCGGCGTGACTAAGCGTCCCACATTTTCTGGAGCAGGAGAGAGACATTTAATGAAGAGGCACAGGGGCTGTTTTGTTTTTTCAAACGTTCTTCAAATATTTTAATTCTGTATTCATCTATTGTCCCACTTTACATGCAAATATACATATTTGAGCTACTATTATTTTTATATAACGTTATGAGTGAGTGCTCCAGCTACAATTACAGTTCTCTTATGCAAGCAAGCTTCACATAACATATCGTTCAGAGTTATTCACTAGCTAGCTTAATGCATAAAATAGCAGGAAATCTGAGATCATTATGAACTTTGTTTAAATAATAATTTTATGAGTGTCCTGTAGGACTACAGAGTACAGCCGAAAACACTCATTAATTTGAAAAGTTTCCACCCTACAGCATGCACAGGAGGGCTGGAGTTCAGTGAACTAAATCCCTTTCAAAATCATTTACACAGCCGCAACGGGTACAAGTACGGCACAGACAATGAATCGACAACAGAGAAAAGAAAAAAAGGAACATGTTGTTACAACCTTCATGCAAAACGCCGTTTAGCATTAATGTTATTTTGTGTTGACATTCGAGGGTCAAACATTTCACAGGTGACAGACGCTGGTAAACATAAAGTATGCATCTCTCATGTAGTTTAGTCTAGTCTAGTCTAACCCATCTTTGCTAAAAGTGCGATGACTGGCTAAATGAGAGAAGATACAATTAGTACATAAAGCCTTTACTTGAAAAAAATCAGACAGTGAAAAAAAAATCAAAGAAAGAGAAAAGCCCTAGCAATTATTTCATATCTTCCTGGAAAGTCTGTCCTGTCTACCTGTCACTGCAGTATGCAGGTGGAGCTGCCATGCGATTGGACAAAAAGACAGGAGAAGGGTACAGTTGCATTAACTGAGTGACCAATGAGGAGGAATGGGCAGAGGGTGACACTTGGGGTAAAAGGGGAGGTGCAGACATGTCGTAACCAGGAAGCGGTAGTATTGACTGAGAAGGTTGAAGATATGATAAGTTCTCAGAGAAATTGGTGGTAATTTTATTAATTACACAAATCAAAAACTATATAAGTGATTGTAGTTTTGCCAATAGAGCACAATTCTTTATTATGACTCGACTGCCTACTATTCAACCTAATGCTATTATAAAGAGCAATCCTTAAATATAAGAGTGGTCTAAAGGAAGTTGCTAAGATACTCCTGGATTTTTTCGCCATAAAATGATTCACGTCATTTTACTTCATGTGTGGGATCCATGTCCTTATACCTATGTGTTTGTCTTACCACACTGAGCCACTACAAGGCAGGAAGCTCCGTTTAGAGTCGTGGCTGCTGGTTTGCCAGCATGCCAAATCCTGATAGGCTGGCAAAAGCTAGAGGTGCTGTCCAGGTCTAGCCGGCGGTCTGGCAGACGTGTAGACAGAATAGCTAAATGTGGGCGAGCCCTTGTACCTTCTCAACCAATAGCGTTTCTGGAGCATGCTCACGCCCTGTCAACTCTTACGGGTTCGGGCACTTTGCCTGGTTTCTATAAGCCCGGACACACTTGTTCTGTTCTCACTTCGGACACATGGCCAAAATGTTCTTTCTGCGATACAGGGGGTCTGCTGTCAGATGCAGAGAATCTACCATCCTTTACATTACAGTGTTTCTCAAAGGTTTCTGGTCCATGTACCAATCAGATGATGCAAAAGTTCTAGATGACCAGCCAGCCATACACATCCCCCCCAACTTTGTATTATGTTTATGTTGTACTAAAATAGTTAATATCTATTAACTAGGGCAGCTGGTGGTGTAGATGTTTGGGGGTAACGGGTATTCTATCCTTGACCAAGGCGCTTAATCTGGATTGCTTTAGGAAATAGCCAGCTGTATAAGTTAATAAATGTACAAAACGGAAGCTGTGGAAGTCTCTATGGTTAAAAGTGTCTGCTAAGCAATTTACAGGTGGAATTATTTTAAGCCCACTTGGCACATTACGTTTGCTAGGTTCTTTGTGAGTGAAAACAATAGTTAAAATGTAAAATATGATATTAAAACAAGCCATTGGAATTTCTGTTAGCATTTGCATCACACTATAGCACATATGGGGGGACCACTGATAGCGGGGGGCCACTGGTAGTTTGGGGGCCACACTTTGAGAACCACTCATCTAAATGATAGCAGATTAAGCCTATGAAACTGTAGTAATGATAGTTTCAATAATAATACAAGTAGTATTATTATCAAGCTTATCATACTTATTCCATGTCCAATGTATTAAAGTAGACATCATGATATTGAAATAATCATGAAGAGTCAGATTAAACAAAAAGATGAATATTACAACCACAATGCAATTTGTGCTGCGAAATGTTTCTGCAAGCACCTCAACACACGATTGCATTTTAACACATTGGAGATGATGTAGCTTTGTGAACTCTTAGAGACAATATTGCTTCATGCGGATACTATGAACAGGTGCAAATCTTCTCCTCGAGGACATTGAGCAGAAACAGTCTCCAGAAGAGTGGAGATATAGATGCACAGAACATCTATCACTGTTCCAAAGGGCAAAGGTTCAAGGGGAGAGCTGCTACAC
Source organism: Hiodon alosoides (assembly GCA_025775065.1). Classification (NCBI taxonomy): domain Eukaryota; kingdom Metazoa; phylum Chordata; class Actinopteri; order Hiodontiformes; family Hiodontidae; genus Hiodon; species Hiodon alosoides. Next base: position 30,670 of record JAOYSI010029335.1, read on the forward strand.
ACGGAGGCTTTGTGTGTGTGTTTGTATGTGTATGCAATGTTTGTGCACGTGTGACCCATAACTAGGCTACAAGTCAGACAGAGGACTTCACCTGGATCCTTCGGATCCTTTTGATCTTTTTCAACTTGAGATAGAGAGAGAGCAAGGAAGAGAAAGAGAGAAGAGAGAAAAAAAACATAAGCGGAGTTTAGGATTATTTAAAGATCGGGGGGTGGGGGGGGGGTTCAAAAAGGAGACGTTCCTTTGGAGGAGAACAGGCTCGTCCTTCCTCTCTGCCTGACCTCTCACACCAAGATAACCCCTCTGGGCACCCCCTCTCCACACACACACACGCACACACACACACACAGAGGGACAACAGTTCAATGAGAAGCCAGGTAATGGACGGACATCTTAGAACTTCATTTATACTGTCGAAGAGATGTTAGCCTAGATTGAAGGATTAAAAAAAACATTAAACAACAACAGGAACAAAACAAATATATACAAATAAAGATTACAAATGCGGTAACAGGTAAGACACGGGAAGCTGTCGCCACCATAGACAAGACGCACATATTCATGACTGGCGTTAAAACATGTATAAATACTCGGTATGTATACACACAGAATGCTTTCTTCCTGGCAGTTTCCAGCTGCAGTTTTCTAATGTCCCTTGGCTCCCAGAGAAATAGCACTGTCATATCTGTCCTGCATTGTGTACCAGTGACATGTGTTCAAACAACTGAGGGATACACAGAAGCAAAGTAAAAATGCATTCAAGTCACAGGCACGGGCATTAATGCAAAAAAGCTTACAGATAGTTCATGTCTGGCACAAACAAGATGGATCCCACCCCTTATTCTTGATTGGGCAGTAAGCAACCAAGGACCAATTAGATCTCTCACACTTGGGTTTCACAGACATATGCAACAGATAAAAGGAAAAAAACTACTTGAAGCAAGAAAAGTGGCATCAGTTGGGTGGCTTTTTTTGGGGGCGTTTGGGGGGGGGGGTTACTGGC
>JAOYSI010029345.1:0-31670 GCA_025775065.1 Hiodon alosoides
CACACACACACACACACACACACACACACTCACACACACACACACACACACACACACACACACACACACACACACACTCACAGTCTTTCTCACACACACACACACACACACACACACACACACACACACACACCTGTACGCATTTTGTGAAAAACACCCGCTAAGTCATTCTCATAAAACTGCCCTTGATCGCACCAACAAGCTTCTTGGTATGAAGCTCACAATGGCCATTATATTTTGGATCAATCTGAATTTCTGTGAGCCTCAGAGGGGGGAAATGTGAGCTGGGGTCAGCCAAAGGACAGAAGTCAGGGGAAGTTAGAGAAAGATTAGAAGAAAATAAATGTAACATGGACAAGAGCTACATTAATAGGATTATCGTCTCATGGATTTCAATATATCATCTTTGTAAAAAGACAAAAAGGTGGGGGAAATGCTAATTGCTATTTATTGACACTGTCAAGTGCTTGCAGATAATTCTAACTTGGAGAGCCCCTTGATGACAATACAAGAAAAGTGTAGAAGTCTCCTGCAACCTTGGTGGTGTGAGCTGGATGGCTTCTCATGCAGGCACCCTGACTTTTCACAGGGATGGGCAGGACTACCAGGAAATGTCACTCATATGTCACCCATTGCTCCCATGCTTCGTAAAACCCCCATGTGTTTTTCGAGAGCAAGAAAATATCCAGATACTAAAGTTTTGTGCAGTTAATAATATAACGCACATGAACAAAGCTTCAAATAAAAGGCACTCCATGATTATTAAGACATGTTCATAAGTACTGTTTTGTCTGCGCAAACACCTAGATATATAGGGTGTATATTGTTAAAAAAAAAATTAATGGCTTTGCAAAAATAAAACGAATCAAGCCGCATCAGTAGCATACAGTAAAATATGCTGCAGTTATCCCAAACATAACTAAACACCACAGGTGACTACTTTAAGAGGCTACTTTCAGGGTGTGTTTAAATCTTATTTTCATATCTTTCAGCATGTTTTATGATAGCAGTCGCACACTCAAATATTGATATTACAATTTCATAATGACATTATTTTGGTTCATTAACCTTGCATGGCAGTCCGATTTTGATGACTGCAGCCAGCACGAATGTAGCATAATGAAGACAAGGCAGCGCCTACTCCATTTCCTTATTCTGTGTGTGTCTTTTTTATATCATTTATACAAATTAAGATGAACATGTCTATAACCTCAGTGAATATGTGAAAATATCTATAAACTGCAGTTGACAGAACATTTATTCCCTACACCAAAAAGGAAGAAAAAAATAAAACAGTGTGTTCATCTTAGCAGACTGCCTCTTAAAAGGGTAAAGAGGGGCACATGTTGTAGGTGTCACTGAAAAAGATTGTTTTGTTGCTTACTTGCCAGAATTATGGGTGAAGTTAAGTGGGCTATGTGGCTGAAACACGAGCATAGTGATATGCAGCGTGCCAGTGGTTTTATCAATACACAGGGACAAGCTGGATCATACTGGTTACATGCCCTTTTTACTCAGAATTAGTCCTCAGAAAATACTTTGATTTGTCGTCACCCTTTCAAGGCCTTGTATTGAATTTCCCATTTCAGAAACCCTGTATGTTGTCTAGATTTTTGTTTCCCCTGGTTTGGTTTGAAAAAATTTCCACAAACGGTGTGTACACGTATTATTGTGTAAGACAAACATAAACATATGTTTTAACATACCAAATCCATAAGGACTATTCAGAGAAGTACCTCTGTGTTTATTAAATTAATTATGAGCTCAGAAACCGGCTAGCAGAAGGTTTTTTTTTTATTTATTATTTCTTTCTCCAAATTTAAGCCTCAAAAATATTACGTTCATCAAAATAGTGCTTTTCTTTTTTGGTAGGAAGATTATTAGCTTATTTAAAAGAGTCTGAGATCAATGTAACTATATTGTTTAGTGATAGAAGGGAACATGTGTAGTTTTCTCATTTATAAAGGAACATTCTAATCCAGGAGAATGAATGTGAGTAATGACTATTATGTTTGCCTGTCTACCCCTGTGCATGTAAAGGGAGAGCCTGCATGTCTTCAGGCCATTTCACTTGCCTCTGGTGAACACAGGCAGTGGTGTGCCTGGATTCAGTGCAAATTTAAACAGGCAGATCACTTGATTGACCGTTTAGTTTCAATAATTGAGAAGTACTCAATCTCATGATTGATTTATTTTTTCAAGTACTATACCTGTTAGTTTTTTCTTTTCCTCCTCCCTCTTCCAAACTCAGGCATAAGGTTGGAAGTTGTGATGAATGAGTGGGAGTGGAATCATTATTAAAGGTGGGAAATGATTAATAACAACCATGTGTGTTTTTCTCTGTAGTGTAAATAAAATATATCATTCACGTAACGCATGGGAGGCTGGTGGAGTGATTTATGGCGTGTTAAAATGCATGAAAAGCCAAAGGCTGAAGCCCCCTTTGGACGCACAACCAAGCAGTGTTTTATCCAGGACAAACTAAAATATTCTGCTCACTGCAATGCTTATTCATGTACATGGCCAACTTCAGGGTTCCTATCAAGCTGTGTAGGCTTGGGCCAGGGGTCTTTATTGATCATTATATAGAGTATTGGTCCAGCTATGCACTCTACATTGTCTGACAATTCAAAGTTTGAGCACCTGAAAGACAGTTGACACAATCTCAGATAAGGCTGTGCTAAAAGACTGAAGGAAGAAGCACTGAACAGCTAAATGGCCCACCCTAAAACCAGTACCCACATGCATTTAAAAAAAAACCTGAAAGGAAAGAAAAAAATCTATCCTGAAAACAGCCTCGGTGGCCATGAGAGGTGTGAGGAACTGAGTCAGGCTACACGTAAAACACTGATCCCCTTGTTCGTGTGTGGAATATGTTGAGAAAGACTTGTCACGTGGGCCAGTTGCTCTGGCTGGGGACTGGTATTCCCCCGCCAAGGTATTGATTAAATTCAGAGGCCCCCTAATTTCTCAACATCACTCCATGACAGACTTTCCATATTTATAAATTGCTGGTACACCGCCAACAAGCCACATCTTACATTTATTATTCTTTCATCAAGCTTTTTAATATTGAAATTGGTGTCGGTACTGTTTTTCTCCATAAATCTGCTTTTATGTTCTTATTTAGCTTTATGACCATACACAACAAACTACTTAGGACCTGGAAAATGAACAGTGAACAGCACATTATTATTTACTACGTGTACATATTACTAACTCCTGACAATTTTAATGTTGCTCTGCTAATGTGATGAAGTGAGACCTTACTTTACTGCTTCATCAGTCTCATCATTGCGTATCCATTTGGCTATAGGGTTTTTGAAGTTATTAACACTGTGCATAATATTGACAAATGGTAGTCAATTCCTCTATCTTTGGATTGTTAATCAGGGATCCACAGTATATTCATACCCCCAAATAAATGAACAGAACGCTCCTTTCAGAAAGGTTCAAAAACAAGCATAAAAAAAGAATACCAGTTTCCTTAGCATTCAGTTCTATACCTGTTACAATGCTTTTAAGGGGTATTCCATTTCATCAGAATTTTATTGAAAATATGAAAACTTGTTCTTTCAGTGGACATTACAATCTATAAATTTCTCCACTTTTCCCTCGACTTTCAGAAGAAATTGAGCACTCAGTGTGCTCTCAGTAACTCTACTTATTGTGAGCTAAATTATTAATTTTAACAGAAGTATATTAAATGAGAAACTTTAAATGCAATACAAAATAGACATACGATGTGGATAGGAGGAGAGGCTGAATTCTGTATGGTTAAATGTAGTTAAATGTAAATGTCAGTATTTTGAAAAAACAAGCACATTGAAAAAAAGCACAAAGAAAAACATATAGATTGCGTATTTCAGAATGATTAAACCCAAAGGTGGGAGGAAGTAGGAGTTTCATATATGTTCGTGGCAATCATGAAAAAAACTCTCACCATGTGATTTGTGATTTACACTCCTAACAACAAACAATATTTGAATCCCTATGACAGGATTATCTCCACTATCTCTGAAATGAAATACGGCAGAGCAAGTTCCCTGCTTTTGTTAAAAATGAGATGAGGAAACACAGGAATAATGTATATGTGTATATACACACACACGTTGCTTATTCCTGTGTTCGCTAGGGACTCGCCCTGGTTTTTTCAAGGTTCTGGCTGGAGCTTGCGAGAGAGCCGTCCCACTGTGAGCGTCTGTCGCTGGGGTGACACAGTTACGCCAAATGCCTTTAGTAATGCTCGCTCTCCACTGGAAATAGCAAGTAAGGAAATCTGTCTTTTGACAAAATGCAGGAATACTGGGATGGTGAACCTGTTGGAAAGCATAGTCTTGGTGCCCATCCCTGCTTCTAAATCTTGCTAGGGAAGTTGCTTTCTGGGGGTCTTAAGGAAATTAGAATTAGAGTTGAGCCCCATGCAGAGAGCAGTTTTCAGCCTGGGGTTCCCATCTCCTTTGTTTACACTATTTTTTTAATTTATTTTTTTATCAGCATAGTGATGGCCCTGCTCTACTGCACTGCTCTACCTGGGCTGCTAAGTTCAGTCTTACAAAATCCTTAAAAATGTATAAATGAGTATAAGGAGCTTAAGCTGGAGAAGGCGATTCAGTTTATTCCCCCAGAAACGACAAATTAGAAATGTAAAACAGTCTGTCTTGACATTAGAAGCGGAAAAGCAGCTTTTCAGGAGAGTTAATCAAAAAACTGCAAGTGTCCTTTTCAGGACGCACAGGCTTAAAATTCAACCAGTACTGTATACTGTGTGGCTCCAATAACTGGCTTTAAAGATTGTGAGATGTTGGAGCAGCATATTGCTTCGAGTGGCTGTCTAGGTTGTGTGATGGAGTAAAGCTGAGGTATTTTGTTGCCTGTGGAGGAGCATGCTACAGCCGTCAGTACTGTACTGTGTCTCCACTGTTCAACATCAAGGTCATTTCAGGAACTATCCTACTGCACAGACAATAAGGGATTCTACAACCAGTAAGAAGCTTTGAACATGCCTGCTTGCTTGCTTATATGGGCTGTTAACAGTTTTTGATTGCAGAAAAGTGTAGTTGATACTTTATAGTAAAGTTTTAATTAAGTCAACTTGTGCAGTTTTTAGACAGTGCAGTTTTGTAGTGTGCAACTAAACCATTAATAGGGTAATCAGTCTCTGATCATTTCTAAACCGGTTTTGCTAAACAGAGCTATGGCAGCATGATAGCTGTATTGGTATATTAGTAACAGTACTGTGCAAAAGTCTTAGACACCCTAGCTTTTTTTCATAGATATAGTTTGATGTTTATTTTTTATCTTGTGCATTAGTGTGTCAGTAGAAATAAGTAATTTTTTTCCAAACATTAATTTTCCAAAAGAACAAGGAGCAGGCATGTAACAGGCATGGCCTTCGTAGAGCCCTCATCTCAACATCATTGAGGCTGTCTGGGATTACCTAGACAGACAGAAGCAAGTGAGACAGGCAAAGTCTGAAGAAGAACTGTGGGAAGTTCTCCAAGATGCATGGAACAATCTACCTTACTATTGGATAATAAAACTTCACAACAGTGTAAGAGAATTGATGCAGGCAAAGGATGGTCACACCAAATGTTGATTTTATTTATATATATATATATATATATATATATATATACATATATGTTTGCGTGTTATTTACTGTTTACTGTTTACCCTTTATAGTATTTGTTTTATTTTGTTTTTCATTTAATTATTTTTGAAAGCTTTACAGCTTTGCATCTTTGCTTTACAGAATGTTGTTGCAGGCGCCTAAGACTTTTGCAAAGTACAGTATATGTATCAGTAAAAGGTAACTTTTGCAAAGGTCTTTTTGACAGAGATCTGACTGTCCAGTCAGAATTTGTTTACATAGGATTTGAGCATTGAATACGGTGATTTTCTCTAAAATGTTTTCAATTTTCAGGGGTTATTTTTTCTTAATGAAGTCAGGTCTATAGAAGGTGAGCATGTCTCAATTTATTTCCACGAACTCTGGCAGAATATGTTTTTCCTAATTAGAACTCAAAACCAGCCATTCCGTGCGTCTTTAAAAACTTTAAATTTAAATAAAAATCATTCTCCCAGTTATTATATGGTGTCAATCTGCTCTCCTTAGATCCATTCCAAGATCAGAAACATAAACATTACTTCTCATAATTAGTAATACAGGTATAAATGCAAACAAGATTCGCTTCTTTTTTTTTTGTGGGTAGGTTTTGTTTTTCTTTTATTTTTTAAATTTGGTTGTTTTAATTTTTGTTTTTTTTTTTTTTTTTTTTTTTTTTTTTCAGAAAACCATAAATAGAAGAATGTATTAATTTTAAAAATATCTAACAAACCTGTAACATAAAAATAAAAATAAAAAAACTAACTAAAGTCACTTGGCATAAAGGGCTGTTGTGTAGTAGCAGTACATAAACATTTCATACCGATGTATTTATAATGTGCTTCCTTCAAATACCAAGGAGGAATTTCACTGCAATTTCCCGGTCAGGGTCACGTTTCCTGTCCTGTTTACATGTGGTGAAATTCTTAATGCCATAAAAAAGAGACAGATCTTTGTTTAGACTGTAGATGGTGTGGGACTGGTTTAGCTGCGTTACGTGGTAAGGTGGTCGACCGGCTGCTCTTTGGCTGGCTGCAAGATTATTCTTTGACAGCCTGGGAAACTAAAAAGTTCCATCTGGTGCAGGGGCCAAAGGACAGTGCGCCGTGACCTTTGACACATATTTGTCTTTCGGCAAACATTTCTGTGGAGTTTTAGGAGCTGTTAAAGGTCATTTGAAAGAAATTAAGGAATGTATACAAAATATATATATATAGACATGTAAAATATAAATAGATAATAAACTACATGCATCAATGTCTGTTAAGCTTGCAAAGTTTAAAGAAAAAAAATAAGAGAATAACACTGCAATTAACTTCTTTAATCTCTGATCCTCAGAACATTACATTAACCATGTTTCATCATTGTTATATTCTTAATAATGGCACAGCTATTATTAATGTTTGAATAAACTGAAAAGCAGCTCTGGAAATGACCTTCTCGGTTTTTGAGCCAGCAAAGTCTGCAGCTGTTGATGGGCTGGAAACGTTGTAACTTGGATCTCCGTAGGATTCAGTCATGACGAGTTTCCTTTCAAGACCTATCACAAGATAATTCCTTGCAGTAATTTTCTTTTAACCTCAATATTTTAAATAATGACAATCATTTTAAAAGACAGAGGTGATTATTTTAAATTATCCAGGAGCCAGATCATCAATACCTCACTTCCAGCAACAGCCACAAAATCAATAAAAAATAAGTACGATAAAAAAAAACATTGCAACATTGCATCAGAATAGACACAACATATTTCCAGAATAATTCTCAAAGGCAATATTCTCAAACAAGTAGCAAAAAAACAAAACAAAAAACAAACAATCAAAAGGCCTACGAGAAATCTAAATGAAATGAAAGGGGCGCTTTTACTGCGCTCAGCTGTCGTCCACGTCCCCTTATTTCACGATGGTGGAGTATTCACCAGGAACTTTATAGATTTTTTTCTTTCTCTCTCTTTTCCCTCCTTTTTTCTTGTTTTAATAGGGGGATGGGTGAGTGTATAAGAGGATTCGGGCGTGAATAGACTTTTGTTTTGCTCTTTCTTTCTCCTCCTGACTGTGTCAATGGCTGGGTACCCCTCCAGCAGGCCCTCACTCTTCACAGACAGGGTTTGACTGGCTAGTTAGCATTCAGAAACAAACCGGAGGGGAAACACACGCACACACACACACACACACACACACACACACACACACACACACGACTGGAGCTGCAAAAAGTGACTGGAATCTTTAGAAAGGTGCTGGATCGCAAACAGCATGCTCTGGTCTCCCAGCTGAACTTTTATGTTCTTTATTCCTGAATGTTGACCTAATTTATACTGAGGAATCAGTTTCTCATAAATCAGTGAAGTAGTGCCTATTGTGTTTAGGGTGTATGCATGCACTTGTGCACCTGATGTTCTCATGGATCATTTCTTCATATTTTTACACAGTTGTCAGAAAGTGCTTTGATTTGTTGAGGAAATGCCAATAGAGGGCGAAAATTAGTGTCCAACAACCTCTCTCTTACGTGGAGTAATAACCCCACGCTTATCACCATGGCTGGTTGTGACATTCTGCTGTAGGAGGTGAAGAATTTCAGACATTAGTTTCATTGCAAAGGCCAGGATCTGTAATGCTAACTATGAGAATAATTCTGAGAAACATTGAATGAACCACGGTACTCGGTAATAATGCGCTCCTTCAGTCTACATCTCAATTGAGTGAAACAATCTGTGGTCTTTGTTCTTTCTCTTTGTGACAGAGTCAAAACTTTGGAGCCATTGAAATTTCATTTCTTTATAATGCGATGAATAGGCTCCATTGAAGTGCAGATTGACTATGTGGTGTGGATGAGCCAGTGCCCTGAAAAGTGCCCAGTTGAGAATACTTTGTATTATATTCAGACTCTCCATAGTGTTACAGCAATGGTAATGCCCCACAGAGAGGACATCTTATGAAATGTTAGACTACCTTTGACTGTATGTGATTGGTAAGATCAAGTCGGGTTGAAATGAAATAAGACACGCTTGTTAGATCAATGCATTGCTTTGATAATATCACAGATTATATAGTGTCTTCCCTTTCTCCTGATCCATAATTTGTGCATACCACAGGAGTCATGTCTATAACATCTGTGCATGTACTTTTTGAGCCATTAGATACACTATATGGACAAAAGTATTGGGCCACACCTCTTAATCATTTAATTCAGGTGTTTCATTCAATCCTATTGAGGTGTGTAAAATCAAGCACCCAGCCATGCAGTCTGCCTTTACAAACAATTGTGAAAGAATGGGTCATTCTAAAGAGCTCACTAAATTTGGGCTTGGTACTGTAATGGGATGCCACCATTGCAACAAGCCAGTTCGTGAAATTTCGTCCCTCCTAGATATTCCATATTCAACTGTAAGTGGTATTATTGCAAAGTGGAAGCGTTTAGGAACCATAGCAACTCAGCCACGAAGTGGCAGACCATGTAAAGTTTGCTGAGTGCTGAGGCGCATAGTGCATAGTAAAAGTCGCCAACGCTCTGCTGAATCAATAACTGCAGAGTTCCAAACCTCCTCTGGCATTAACATCAGCACAAAAACTGTGCACCGGGAGCTTCATGGCATGGGTTTCCGTGGTCGAGTAGCTGTATGCAAGCCTTACATCACCAAACACAATTCCAATCGTCGGATGGAGTGGCGTAAAGCACGTCACCATTGTACTCTGGAGCAGTGGAAACGTGTTCTGTGGAGTGACGAATCACGCGTTTCTATCTGGCAGTCTGATGAATGAGTCTGGGTTTGGCGAATTCCAGGAGAACGTTTCCTGCCTGACTGCATTGTGCTAACTGTAAAGTTTGATAGAGGAGGGATAATACTATGGGGTTGTTTTTCTGGGGATGGCCCTTCCACTGAAGGGAAATGTTAATGCCTCAGCTTACCAAGACATTTTGGAAAATTCTATGCTTCCAACTTTGTAGAAACAGTTTGGGGAAGGCCCTTTTCTGTTCTAGCATGACAGTGCCCCAGTGCACAAAGCAAGGTCCAGAAAGGCATAGTTGGATGAGTTTGGTGTGGAAGAACTTGACTGGCCCGCACAGAGCCCTGACCACATTCATATCACCTTTCACCTAACACCTTTGGGATGAACTAGAACGGAGGTTGCGAGCCAGGCCCTCTCGTCCAACATCAGTGTCTGACCTCACAGATGCACTTCTGGAACAACAGTCAAAAATTCCAACAGACACACTCTAAAATCTTGTAGAAAGCCTTCCCAGAAGAGTGGAAGTTGTTATAGCTGCAAAGGGGTCCCAATACTTTGAAGTGTCCCAATACTTTTGTCCATATAGTGTATTAGCAATGCATGTATTCTTGGTGTTGCTGAAACTAAACTCTAAATACTGAACTGCCTCAATCTTCTGTCTGTCAAATCCCTCCCACTGGAAATTTCAATAAAGCTCAACACACGGACAGAGAAATAGACAGAGACATTTTCATATAATCATGCTTACATGGGATGAGTGTTGTTCTTATATGTTTTTCATGGTTTTGCAGCATTGCTAAAACAGGCAGAGGGTGGAGTTGAGGCCATCAGTGCCGATTCAGTCAGCAGACTCAGATCGTCTGTGCAGAACCAGCCAGTAGGCTCTGGTCATCTGTGCACAACCAGTCAGCAGGCTCAGATCGTCTGTGCAGAACCAGTCAGCAGGCTCTGGTCATCGGTGCAGAACCAGTCAGCAGGCTCAGATCGTCTGTGCAGAACCAGTCAGCAGGCTCTGGTCATCTGTGCACAACCAGTCAGCAGGCTCAGATCGTCTGTGCAGAACCAGTCAGCAGGCTTTTTCATCTGCATCCAGTCTCCAGTCTTCTCTGTGTTCACCACAGAAAGTTGTTCCGAAACAAGGTCCAAAACATCTGCTGCCAGCAATATTGATTTAATTTCTAACACTATGTAGTAACATCTTTATGTGCTGTCCTTACCAATGGCCAGTACTGTCCTAAACTGTCCCCTGGCGAAGTGTGATAGTGGCCCCTCAGGTTTCTACTCAACTGTCCACCTACATCCCACCCTTCACCCCTTTCCATGTGAGGTAGCCTAGAATCCTCATCCAAGAAGGAACATGTTATTACCCTGTAGGGCTCTGAAACTCATTAAATTAATCGATTATCTTCCACTCCAGCTGCCTTGCAATTTACAAGAAGGGGTGACAAGTGTCCTTGTCGTTGTGTCTCCCTGACATTTGCTCCTCGCTGGGCCTTTCTGACTCTGGAGGGTAACTCGAAATAACTCGACGAGGAGCCTTAGAAGAGTAAAACCAAAAAAACAGGATAGATTTTCTGTTGTGTTTAAACACCTGACCCCAGCATCTCACTGCAAAGTTTTATTAGAAGTGGTAAAAAATGCCTGTAAGTACTGCCTGTTATAGTCAGCTCAGCCTCAAAGTGCTGAGTTGACATTGCATGCATTTCAAATAATCATCTTGATGTTATCTTGATGTCCATTTGAGAGGTGGTTTTTTTTAGGCCCTACACGTGCGCCATTTACTGGGTATCCGACGTTAAAATCTGCAGTAAAACCTTTCAAGGCCAAAACAGATACATATGAGGAGAATAAGCAACCTCGGCTCATAAATATCCAGAGTCTGTGGGGGAATTCGTACTGTGTAACCAGTAATTTCTTAAGACATCAACTTTTATTAGAAGGAACAATATATTTTTCATTTCGTCATTTGAATCATTAAATTTAATGTATGATATGTAAAAGGCTCCTCTTTTGTTAATTTATTTGTTTTGCAGTTCAATCCCATTTTGCAGCCCTGAGGAAGATCATTTAGAGTATCCTCTGTCGGCCCTGCTTTTAAATCTCTGTGCTATGTCTATGAGGGTTCTGCTGTATTCTCATGTGTATATGTCTCACTTCAACTCCTGGGTTTTCTTGGCTTAACATTACCAGAAAGCTTCCGGGACATGTGAGCCTTGAGACTTTATCTTGAGCAGCTTTAGCCCTGACCTGCCAAGCCACTTATGTTTTCAACAATAGTAAAGCTCTCCGTAAGTTTGGGTTGAGTCATATCTATTTCAAAATTTAATGAAATTTATCCATATGGTCTATTTGTATAACACCGTAAGTTTTCAGAGATCAGTAGCAATCGCTCTTTCAGTATTCCACGTAATCCGCATGGCAAACAGGTCTTGATTTCCTAATTTAGAGGGAATCATGAGCTGGAAGGCAGCCTTTTTGCTGGGCCCCAGGCTTCTCAGCCAAGAGTGACAAGAGTCTGTTTATTATACTTGCTCCCATCTAAACGTCACCATTCACAACATCATATTAAATAAAACATGACAGAGCTTCGTATGTAGTGTATGGAACGCTCACCAGTCACACAAATGGGTTGACACAACTCCAGGAGTCAGGGTAGCCAGTTGAGAAGGACTAGAGACATGATTGTTAAGGTTTTTGAACCCAAAATGTAAAAACGATAGAAATGTAAGCAGGCACAACTGCTTTAAAAAAGGTTTATTAAGAAGGTATCCCTTAATTATAAAAACTGCCATATAAATAATAAAAGCATGCAACAGTAATACCCGTAACAAACAAGGGATAAAAAAGGAATTACCTCCTAACTTTACAGGGTTATTTGGTTGATTTTTGGGTATAAGGGCTTGATTTATGATTTATGATTTTTAACCAAATTTTATTCAGGCAAAAAAAAAAAGTTGTTCATCCTGTAATGAGTCACTCTGGACAAAGGTGTCTGATAAGCAAGTCAATAATAATTTAAAAATATTATTATAATAATAGTGATAATTATTATTATTATTATAATGCAGCACAACCCTTATCCTCCACTGTCCATTGCCACATGAGGGCTATGTCTTGAAAATTAAATTTCTGGAAATTTGGTATTTAATACAGAGCAGTACAATACATACTCAACTTTATCAGTGTCTATATCTGCACTAGAAATATCACATTTTAAATTTGCAATTTCAGTCGTGGACTTTATTTTTTCCTCAAATTTTTTTGTTATTGCTCATAGATTCGTCCAACTTATATAGATTCTGCTATGATATTTTGCAAAGTTCAGAAGCTTGTAGGTCTTTAATTATGTATAATATTCTTTTGCCCTGTTTTATAGAAACTCTAGACTGGATTCATTCAAGTCATCTACTTGAAAGTTTGAAAACCTCCAGTGACAGGAATATTAATGTGCCAACACTGTCATATCTGTTTCAGCTCATACATATTCAATGTCCCCCTGCTCTCCAAGATTTATGTCAGACTTTGCAGTAGTGTAGTTTTCAACCATCTTAGATAATAGTATGCTAAATTGATGTTATCAGGAGCTTTCAGTGTTCAGCTAGGCAAGGGAGGCACAATTCTGATGACTTCACCTTCAAGTTGTGGTCAATGGATTTTCCTCCAGTTTAGTTTGGACTTAAATCCTTTGTGGGGAAAATGACATATTTTGGAAGAAGATTACGGTTGATCCTTTGGATTATCTTTTAATTATGGACGGTTGAGTTGTGCCCACTCTGGTGAAGCAAACGCCCAGCCGCTAATGAAGTTTAAACAGACATACTTTATTTAATTACAGCTAATCACTGGGGCCCAAAGTCCAATGTTCTTTGATCTGCCCGTTGCACCGTAATCTTCCTGGCAGATCTCCTGTTCTCTCTGGCTCCTTTTTGAAAGTTGCTACGGGAGGTCCAAGATTAACCATGGGTTAATTGGGACAGTCAGGGTAGAAGTGTGTGTGTGTGGGTGAGAGAGAGAAAAGATACAGAGGGTGTGACTCATGAGTGTGCCCTCAGAAGTCCTCCTGTTTTCACAAGCCCTATACTTCTGGTAGTCCGGGCCACTCCAGGGCATGTTGGAAAGCAAAAACCTGACTGTTTCACATTTGGGACTTCTGGGACCATAATTTGCCGGACATGTGTGAGTCTATGTTTGTGCATGTGTAGTGTGTTTGTGTGTGTGTGAGTGTGACAGAGAGACTGTGAGCGAGGATTGGCAATGAACTGGAAAGTACTGAAATGTTGTTAGGGGTAGCAAAGAGCACCACAGAGCATGAGGGGGCCCTATTTAACCGATGTGGCTTTTCAGCTAATTGGAGTCAAGGTGCTTGGAGAACACTGTGGCTATGGAAAAATAGTTGCGTAGCAGAAGAACCACATGAGAAGAACCAATAGCCACTGTTTCTGTTGTCTGCCCCTTTGATCTCCTGTTCTGAGAGCACAACAATGTTTATCTGTTGTTAATACAACGTATCCTGAATTATTATACCAGAATGTTATAAAGGAAAATCCTTCTTGTAGAGCTATGTACAGCCTTTATGCCATCTCCGGCTACCGTTTTGCTTAAAGAATGTGATGTTTCAACAGATGTTAAACTATTGTTGCAAACATTGTAGAATGTAGAATATCATCAAATTAATCACAAAACAATTTAATACACAACTATGATTTTAAAACAAAACAACAACAATGAAACTCAAGTTGTTTTTATTGTTATGACCATAATTATAATACCATGGAGCTCAGCCAGGACAACCATCAGAAACTTGCAATAAGATATATTGCTCTAATTACCCAAAGAAAAATGACAAATTATTCATTGCATGTTTAAAAACGCATTTGATAAAATTATGCCTTACTATCTTTAAATTATTGAAACTGGATCATGGATAGCTTTGTCAAATTGAGACAGAATAGTTAATATATTAATAGCTCAGCACAAAGTTGAGTCTCTCTGTCTCCAAACTGCTTTCAGTGGGTTTAGCCTTGTTAAATAAGTGAAAAAGTCTATACACTTTGTAAGTTAAGAAATAAACAACCAAGAACGACAGCTTTTGTGGATTCCCAGTGTTAAGTGCACTGGCACAGCCACCTCAGAGGCCTGCAGTCTCAGTGTTAAATGAAATATTAAACTCAATGTTTATTAACAGGATGAAAGACAAAGGGTTTTTTCCTTTATGACTTATACAGATTGACACTGCACATAAATTAAATCAGATCTGTTTTCCATTAATATGAATGATATCTTCTGTTTTTATAAAATCCTGAATTAAAGAAATGCTTGTCTTGTAAACATCCTACCAAAAAAGTTTTGTTTATTTATACAAAAACCATCAGGCATCAAAAGTTAAGCCTATGTGTCAAACTGGGCTAGATAACAGAATTAATGCTAATAATTGGTTAAAACTAAAACTTTTTGTTTCATAACTAGGGCTCAATGCTCCGGACAATAGAGGTTTTACTTTGCTGACATGAGCAAAGTAACTGCGAAGAGCAAGAAAAACAAAAAAGAAGCTGCTGAAAATCCATAAGTGGAGATGATCGGGGCCACTGAGTGTGGGCAGCCTTGGAACTCCACAGTCCACTCTGTGGCTCTTTTATGACCTCGGGGACATTTGATGTTGTTTCCAGTTTAACCCTTAGCCTCAGCCCTAGAGCCCCTGTCACATCCGAGTGGCAACCAAAATAACAACTTTTGACACGGCAGCTCTCCGGCTGTGTTCCTTCCCCCCTGAAAGCCCAGACAAAGCCCACCCCCGCCATTGATTGCCCTTTGCTGTTATGCAAATTCCCGACATACTTGTCCCTTCCGAGAGACGCATAGAACTGTGGTTTTTGTCTCTGCACACTTTTCAGGGGTTAAATCTCCCCTAGTTTCAGCTCACAGTTTTCCTTCCAGATTACAACATGAAAACTCAAAAACACGTATGTATACAGATTCACAAGGCACTGAAAGGAGGTCTTTGAAATTCACTGTCTGATGCATTTAACATCTGCCGGTTGGTGTGTGCTTCCGGAAGCAGAGCCTTGTAGAAGTTTGACTGACTGGATGACATCACTTTTATCCATATTCTATGCCATTGCAGGACACCACGCTCTTCAAGCCTTTTCATATCTATTCAGAATGCTCTCGCTGAAGGTTGTTAAACCTCCTCTCTGCCCTCTTCCTAAACATTTTTACCTGCTCTGAAAATCTAAAGTCAATTTCTGTACTTCATTCAAAGTACATCTTCAGGGCCCTTTTTTAAATTCTCCTCTCTTGCAATAATCTTTGATATTTAAGCACTTTTTATGTTCATTTCTGAGAGGAGAAAACTGATGAACCCAGGGCTCTTTTTTTGTGCTGATGTGGAGCTGTTCACTCACCTACCTCCTGTCCTCTGTGCAACTCCTCTGTTTATCCAAGGCTTAAGTACTACATGAACGCAGGCGTCAATATTTGGTCAACATTTAATCCACTGAGTGACGGCATTGAAGGGGAAGTAGGGCGCAATTTTCCCCCCAAGATTCAGCCATGCAACCCTTGCCGGGCTTGTACCCGAAAGGTTGCGAGTTCAAGTCCCACTTCTGCCTTTGTACCCGTATTGGAGCTTTATCGGAATTGCTTTGGTAAATATCCAGCTGCAAAGTAGGTAGACGTAGACATTTCCAGCCATGTAAATTGCTTTGTATAAAATAGTCTGCTAAGCAATTAGTAAAACTATTTAATGTTTTTCTATGGATTATTTACATGTTATTTTGAAAATTGGTGGTTGAGAGATTAGTCAATTAGTACCCTTCCCATATGAAGTATGTCATTTTCGCATCTAGAAATGTGGGAAAAACATAAACCTAATTTACTGCCCTGAATAATCTCTGGCCAGTCTAAGGCCAACTCAATTTTAGTCATCATATCATATCTGGATACATTTTTATAACTGGACAGTGCTCTTCGAAGTAGCTGTAAAATCAACATGTTTCAAAAGTTTTATCACTTTGGATGTCTACATTGTTCAGCAGATTTCATGACACCAGTTTTGTCTTGAAATATGCAATTACATGTCTGAAACTTTTCCCCCTGTACTTGTGAAGCTACTTTGTAGACAATTAGCATACTATTACATAAACGCTTGAGAAAAGAAGCAGGAGAGGAGGAAGAGAGGGCGAGAGCGTGCCGTAGAAACAGTATGTATCATTAGTCTCAAGGTTGCTCGTCTGCAGCGATTTCCACAGGGCTTAGTTAACTTGAATCAAGCCTTGTCCCATGGAAACGCAGCAGAGTCTCTCCATATTCACACACCAGTCTTCCTCTCCAAAATGTTTTCACAGAACCAGAGAGACAAAGTGGCTGGAGAAAAACAAAATGAAACAGTGATGCCTCACAGCCAGCATGGAGATGGACATGACCAGCTTTGCGGAAATTTTAAATAAACAAGTTTGAGGAAGAACAACACAGTTTAGAACTATTTCCATCCCGGCAACAGCTGCGTTCCCATTAAGAGGCCAAGTTGTTTAACAGCATGCTTCTGCGCAATTTCTCTGGTCAGATCTAAAGAAACCCTGAGCCGTTTTTCGTTTAGCTAGTGGCCTCTTGCATATGAAGTCCTGTGATACTAAGACTGCCATATGAGCCAAGACTGTTCATTTCCAACATAGCTCAACGTTGCCTGTTGACAAATATGAAGACTAAAAGGCAGATATATACCGGGTAAAGGGCTAACTAGCAGCACAACAATTAATTCTGATTTATTTCGGTATCTGCTTGATGCAATAGTTTCTACAACCCTGTAGTAAAAATATACACGTGAGCATGAAGGAAATTGCATGTTTTCTATGATACTGATGAAAAAAAGATCATGTATAAATGCATGTATTTGGATCATGTCACAATTTAAGTTTAGATACAATGCCTTATTAAATGACTGGTAAAATCTCCAGAGAGCTAGATACAGATGGATTACAAATTATAGGAAAAACCTACAGTGAGGAACATTTATAGCGACATCCCACCGATGTGATTCCAAATTGTGGAGAAAAGATAGTGTACATGAACATCTCTTTTATGGAATGGAATTTTCTTGTTACTCTACCCAGTCAAAAATGTTAAATTCTGCTATATACACAAAAGTCCAGTAGAATCAGTATCTGAATCTGTCTGATTTGGGGTGGCGTTCTTTCTCAAATTCTCCCAAGGATATTAGCACAATTGAGTAGCTACAAAAAAAGTTCTTATATGCCGCCCAATTCCACGACAACAATCCTTCCCTTAAGTACCAAGCCGGACTAAACTAACCATCAGTCTTTTATGCTCTTGCTGATTAGACTATTGCCTCCAGCTGTACTGATCAACCAGCTGAGTACTATTGGCAATCCACAGGAAAGTCTGTCTAATTTCTGACTGGCTGGTCTTACAGGGCAGGACATTGCTTCCTGGCCACAATGCTTAAAACAAAGCGTTGCTCGTTCTGGGTGGCTTGTGTGGATGTCTTGCTCTATCACAAACAGTGTTCATTACAGGAATTCCCATGATCATCTCTCCACCAAAAGAGGGACCCCAGCTGAGAAAGCCAATGATCCCCATAACAGCCCGATTGTGTGTGCCTGGAGAGGGAGGAGAGGATGGATTGAGTGGGGCAACTATCACTCCTCCCCCAGGCATTGTGTGAGGACTAGCAGGTGTAAACATCCAACACTTTTTCTCTATAAGAAAACTTTAAGTAGTAAAAGAGAGGGGTTCAGAGAAGTTGTGAAACAAAATTGAACAAATAAACAGCTCCTGGATTACAGCAAGCAAGTTTGATTACTATGTATTACTTCCTTTGAAATAAAAATAAATTAAAAATAATTAATATCATTATACTACCAACATGCACCTAGATATGAACATCTGCTTTCCTTTGAAGGAAGTATATCTTATTACCATTAGTCTTCACGGTTGCCTTCCATCAGTCCCCTTTGCAGACTGGATAAGAATCCTTATGTTTGGGTAAGGCACATCCTACGGAAATGGAGGGTGGAAGTCCATTTTTTTGCATGGTGATGAAATCCTACATTACAAGTAAATTGAACGTATCGTCAGTATTGTGTTTACCTTCTAATACAGAGCTTTTTGAATGCAACCTCATTAAACAGACCAACAGTATGGGCTTAACTCCTGTTTTATAAACACGTTTTTTGTCTTCTAATGCAAAGAGGATGAAGCTCACCAGAATGAAGGTCCATTATTTAGTTTTTCGTGAAACGTTATTTACTAGAAAGATATCATCCTTCCTTTAATCCTCTTAGCTATGGATTTTGGTTGTACTTACAGCGCCATGCACCTGCTAAACTGCCTTTGCTTAAAGCTGTATAAACATAGTGAAAGGGCTAGTGCTTTGTGTGCAGAATCTCATCAAGTCTTTGAAACTACAGAAGAAATAGGGAACTAAAGATGTGGGGCCCTGAGCCTTTGCGGCTGATGTGGTTGAGTCCTAATTTTAGACCAATGTCCAAACTTTTCCCATCAGAATCTGTCCTTCTTTATGAAAACTTTGTTCCATGTTTTCACGTTTCACGTTTAAAAAATCTTAATTACCAGAATATCGCTTCTCCTCGGTGATGTCTCTTACTGAAAATATATTTCTTGAAATTAATCAGACACAGGCTCCTGATGAACTTCCTGTGGCTTTTCATCTACAAAATGCTGGCAGTATATTTTTGGATAAAGGCTGCACAATAGAGTGAGGCTGTATAGGAAGACAAATGTAAGTCAGGTTTCAGGTTTAATGTACTTAATTCAATATTAGGGATATTGTTTCTTTCTCCGGGTGAAATGGTCCTCATTATTTTAAATTTTTGCTGTGACTCCCTTGGTTTGAGTAAAGACACTAGTACGTGTCAGTGAGGTGGAACTTAATATCGATGACATTTAGCGACCATAACGTTAGCCCAAAGGCCAGGTGGAGGCAGACAATGTAGAATTTCACATATTATCAGTAGGATGATTGAACTTGTCTTCCTAATCATGGATTTTCCAGGTAGCAATGCCTTAACGATGACTTATCACCTAAGCAAAGGACACCAAGTGACAGATATGTGCAAATACCAGTTTCTGCACTAGAGCTTAAGTTGCACCCAGCTCTAACTCAGTGCATTGGGCTACTGATGTGACACAAGAAACGGTTAAACCGTTAAAGGCACAATGCAGGGAAGGTAGAATGATATGCAATGCACCTCCCCTGGGGTATTCCACAAGGCCCCTCAAAATCTCCCCCAAGGTTTCATCACTCTTTTCTAAAACCGCGTTCCTATTTAAGGTTCAATCCTCCCTTGAAGGGTCTTTTAGCAAAGAGTTGCCGCTGAAGGGGTTTGGGATGCACCATAGAGGGGGATTTTAAAGCACGGTAATGGGCCTTTTATGTCACTAAAATCCCAGCGTTAGTCACCCGAGGGTGTGCCGGTTCTGGAGGGTTGTCGTAGTCAAGAGGTGCTGCTTCAACAATCAGGTAACTACAGAGTCGCATTCTGAGTCACGGTGTTGATTTTCCCTGCTGGACTGAAGTGCTAGTCAGCCAGGCTTTCCTGGGGGCGTCTGCCGTCCAGGCCAACCTGAAGATGAGCATTTCATAAAGGTATTTTATTTTATCACATGTTAAGAACTGATCAGCTCTCTCCAAGCCAGAAGGATGTTGAACTTTACCCTATTTTTTAAACCACTAAAGATGCCAAAAAAAAAAAACCTAGCATGGTCCTTCATTATGGAACTCATTCATTATGTTCAGCGCCAGATTTTTTGTATCATTATTCCCAGCATTGGAATGGGCTTGTTTATAACCCTGACCCTTTGCTGTCACTGGCCAACTCTGGCAAGGTCATCTCTTTTCTGTTTACTTTTAGAACTCTATTTATCCTCTAGGGGTTTTAAAACCATTTCTGCAAAACATCACCAAAAGAAGAAAAGAAATAAAAACTTGCAATTGTGTTGTATAAACAAGATCAGCTTCATAAATGCCTAAATATATATATATTTTTTTAATTTGGAAACTTACTAACATCTGATTGGGTTGTATTTGTTTTTTGTTTTTTTGTTTTGTTTTTAGTTCCTGAATATTAACGGTGTTTCCTTGTCTTCGTTAATTGTTGTAATTAATGAATCCGTCCAGATAAAGATACAACATTTTTTAGAGCCCTTGTTGCTGTATTTGGTGCATAAAACAAATTACTGTTATTGAAAATGAAGCCGTGGCAATTGTATAACCTTTTATCACAATTCATCTAGAAAATTAGCTTATTGTTATTAAATTAATGTTCTCATTTTTACAGTGTGCATTCCAATTGATCCATGCTACAGTAAGAGTTATCCTCACAAAGTAAATTAGCACTAAAGGGACTTTGGCAACGGTTGAATCGTGTTGTATGAAGTATTAGGAGATGAATCACTCTTCTTGTTATTCCTGCAGTAGTACCTTACGTGTACCGGTGCTGCTCAGCCATGGAAGCAAAAACTTTTGTTAATTCTGAAAAGATGGTTTGAGCAGGAAAATTAAGAGAATAAAAGAATGACTGGGATTATTTATAATACTAGTGATATCGTTATTCTTCTTCTTCTTCTTCTTCTTCTTCTTCTTCTTCTTCTTCTTCTTCTTCTTCTTCTTCTTCTTCATTATTATTATTGTTGATAACAATAATAATATTATAATAATTCATTATAATAACAACAACAACAATAATAATACTAATAATATATTTTGTATTAATGCTGTTCACAAACATGTACCAATAAGATTAAGCCATCAATAATCTCTATCTATAGGGTGGCGCATTTGGCCAGCCCAGACTAATGATTTATCTGCCCTGAACTGGACTGATCTCTATCAGATTGATGAATGCACCAACCAATCATGTCCCTGCAAACCACAGCATGTACATAGACCAATAAGAAATGATAAACAGTGCTTCTCTGTTATTTATATTGCATAGCTGGCGAAACACGAAGGCAGTCCAGGGTCTGTAGGTGGTCTTCGCCTACACTTTTAAAAGCTCATAATCCTGTTTGCTCACTTTGAGGATGCAGAGATAGCTGATGAAGTGCTCATCCTCTGTAACAGCTGTAGAGTCATCTTATTTCCCTCCTCTCTCTCTGTCAAAGCCAATGAGGTGGTCATACGTGATGAAGCGAAATGACTGCATGGCCTGAACTTGAAGGTGAAGTTCTGCAGAGTATGCCCCTGTGTTCTTGAAACGTCCACCTATAATAAACAATCTGCCAGCTGCTTACATAACCCCACTTTTTTTCTGGCAAGAGAACTTTGCAGGAGTTCAGTGAGGAGCAATAAAATGCTCCACTTGATGGGATCATTCTT
Source organism: Hiodon alosoides (assembly GCA_025775065.1). Taxonomy (NCBI): domain Eukaryota; kingdom Metazoa; phylum Chordata; class Actinopteri; order Hiodontiformes; family Hiodontidae; genus Hiodon; species Hiodon alosoides. Next base: position 21,695 of record JAOYSI010029345.1, read on the forward strand.
ATGTTTGTTTATGGACTTGTTGCGAAACCTCTGTGGTCCATGCCCAGATCATCTTATACTCCAGCATTCAGTTTATTTTCTTTGGACACCAAGAGAAACCTGCACTTGAACTTTTAAGGCTTTGCTTAACGATGTATATCTGAAATAATTGACCTTGGTTGCTTGGGTTTACAACATCTACTTAATTTTCAGTAAGTGCCGTTGTTTTGCAGATGTAACTGCACCAAGACACAAGGTAAAGTGAGAGTCTCAACATGACGGAGTGCAGGCAGAGAGCTGCGGTTAGTGTGGGCAGTGTGATGAAAATCTGGGAGGTATGTGACCAGGGAGAGCCTGTTCACAACATGCCCGAAAACTGCACTCTCACACAGGTGCTGGGCAGCTTGGGAAGGTGCCAGGATGTAGAGACTGGGAAGCCCATACCCTGAGCGGCAACCAAATTTAATTACTCTGTTCAGCTCAAACTGTTAAACAGACAGAAGAGTCCTCTGAATGCTGGACTAAATTGAAGTGACAGTTATAGGTCCCTCTCGCCCAGAAAAAAAAAAAAAAAAAAAAACTGTAAAGCTATTTCCTGTTGTGTCCCATTTCTCAGTAGGAGTGTATTCCCATGCATTTGATACGGCCATATTAACCCCAGGCGCTGCAGCTCAGTCCATAACTCACTTCCAAATGAAGATTACAGAATTGTGGGTCTGTTGTCAGATGTAAAATACATACAATATTTTCCCTGTTTAGTCCCTAACGGGATTCCACATAATGCGCTCCACAAACCTTTATTCCAGTTATTTCCCTTGCTTCCGGTTGTGCAGCCCTCATTAGCTCAAAAAAACACCTGAATAGGACGTTACAGTGTCGGAAATAAAAACAATTGATTTTTTAGTACATTTAATGTAGAGAGCTTGACAAACCTTTTGTGTTGGCTTTAAAAAGTAAATCCCAAAACGTACTCTTTGACAACTGTTCCCTTGCATTGTTTGTAGTACCAAGTTAAAGACATTGCCTAAAGAATATTGCTCACTTTCAATTGGGATTCTGTCCTTGAGACACATTAGCCACTTGGAATTTGCCCTCTGACTTTTTTTAGCCTAAAGGAAATTTTTTCTCGCTCTGCTCTCTGTAATCCACCTCATTTCCCCAGCCCTAAGCCCCCTCACACTCCTGCAGTCACACATGCACCACCCCCCACGGTCCTGGGAGCACAGGGCTGCGTCTCTCGTGATCCACAATGCACTTTGTAACCAATCCAGCGGCAGGCTTCCAGAACAAATGGCCTGATTGAAATCCCCACCCCTGAAGAATACAAGCAGCATCGCGCTTTAGCACTTGTTGTTTTCATGTCGGTGATGCAATTGTCTGCCAACACAGTGGTCTCTGTATAATTTGCATAACCAACCTGTACAACATGATAACCAATAATCTTTCTGGATGTCAGAAATGCTTCAGATGTCCTGGTACCCCACTTGATGAGAATATTGGTTTAAATAATAAAATTTTATTAGAGAAATGGGTGTGGCCCCTTACACGTAGACACACAAATCTATAGCATTGTGGGGGGAGGGGCATGAGAGAATACACCACTCAGGGTAACTCGGGGTGGTTGAAACAAATCACCACAGATCTCACCAGATCTCAAGGACAAATTCATAGCAAAAAGGATGCTTTTAGGGAGAGGGTACCTCTGTAAGTAGGAGTAGTTTATTTAGTGCCAATTTCCCCAGGAAGAAGCAGGCTTTACCCAGCCATGGAGTGCAGTCTCTTATGGCGGCAATGTGAATTCAGAAAAAAATAAAGCAGAAGTAGAAAAACGAGAGTAGCCAATAGCATCCTGCTTCCTTGGAAACTGTACTCAGACCAGCATCCCATCTGTGGTTGAGTGTGTGACTAAGTCAGCTACAGAGATGGCTCGCCAGTCTCGGCCCTCACCATAAAGTCCCGCAGTATCGACTGGGTCAGATTCATTAATCCTATCTTGTTTCGCCTAAAAATTGTAATTAATTATTTTATGTATGATTAAAGCAAATTTAAGAGCTGAAAGCTCACTATGTCTGTCACGGTTCACGGTTCATCTATCAACTTAGTTTCTGTTTTCCTTATAACCCTGTCACAAAGGTTTTGTTGTTGGGAAGTCATTGTTCTTGTTTCCATGTTCTTGGTCTCAGGTACCATTAAAGATCATGTTTAGTTTGGACTTTGACTAAGTCTCCCTGCTGTGCCTCGAAAGCTATGTCTGGCCGGGACTCGGGCCACGTGGGAGCTGCGCTTTGGTTCATCCCTGCTCTGGACCCTGCACCTCGTGACAGAATGGCTTCCCCTTGACAAAGAACCCAGCTGCTCCCCTGAGTCCCTGACCCCAGTCTCTAAGCCTCCAAGCCATGACCAAGCCTCCAAGCCATGTCCAACTACTGCTCTGCGTGAGAGTCCTCCGAGTTTCCGGTTCTCTGCGAGAGGCCCTCGAGTTTCCGACTCAAGTCTCCTGGCTCTGTGCCCCAGAGCCCCGAGCGACCGCAGTCTCCCGGCTCTCGCCCCCAAGCGGCCCAAGTCTCCCGGCTCTGTGCCCTGAGTGCCCCAAGTCTCCCGGCTTTGTGCCCCAGAGCCCCGAGCAGCCCCAGTCTCCCGGCTCTGCGCCCCCAAGTGGCCCAAGTCTCCCGACTCTGCGTCCCCGAGCGCCCCAAGTCTCCCGGCTCCGCGCCCGAGCTCCTCAAGTCTCCCGGCTCCGAGCCCCAAGTTCCCCAGTGTTCCTCCAATTTCCCCCATGTTTTGGCTGCGGCCGATCGTGGAAGGGGGGTAATGTCACGGTTCACCTTCACCTCTTCTGTTACTCTATCACGTTTTTCAATCACCTAATTAATCAATTAACATTCCACTAACCCATTTACAATTTTCTTTCCTTCTTTGTTTTCATTTGCCCTTCACCTCTCAACTTGGTTTCTGTTTTCCTTATTACCCTGTCACAAAGGTTTTGTTGATAGGAAGTCATTATTTTCATGTACCGGTTTCCATTTGTCATTAAAGATCATGTTTAGTTTGGACTTTGACTAAGTGTTCTTGCTGTGCCTTAAAAGCTGGCCGGGACTCGGTCCACATGGGAGCTGCGCTTGGGTTCATCCCTGCTCTCGTGACAATGTTTCTGTGTGCAAAACATAAAAGTTGCAGGACAGTCAGTATTTTAAAAAGACTATTAAATTGTGTTTATCTAATTATTTTTTTTCCGTCTATTCGTTTCATTTTGACTTTCTCCAAATGTATACAATGTTCTAGCTGGTGTGGGTTTATCTCACATCTTTCATTGAAGTAGGAAAGATGTTTTTCCTAGAAGGAAACAATCTTGTAAAATTGTAACATGCACAGGTAAAACAAACTTCCCTGATGTTTTCACAGATTTTGATCAGAGAAAACTTTGCAAATCTCATCCAGCCCACTAAACATCATGCCCACTAAAGATCTGTCACTGCCAGCACCCCATTCTGACACATTTGCAGTTTAGTAAAGCATTGATTTGAACAAATTTCCATGTATATGTAACCGCCTGAACCCTGAATTTAACAATATTGTTTTTATAAGTTATTATCACCTACTTTCGAGTTTTTATTTAATTAAATCATCTTATATTTCATTCCAGACTAAATATATGTATTTTGCTCTCTCCCTCATGGGTATTATTCATGTACAAAATCATGACGGTGATTAAGAGAGACTTGGCTGGAATGGTGAAAATTGACTGTAAGTGTGGCTGGCCAGAGGGTCATTGAGAAGTACACTGCCTCGGTTTCCCCAATCAAGAAACTGCCCTCATCGCTGTCAACCCTTGGTGTATTTTCATTTGAGCCACAGCGTCAAACTCTGTGTTTGTGGGCAGAATGCTTTAAGGAGCGTAATTACACAACATTTGATATGTATTACCCAAGGAAAAAAATGTTTATCCAAGTTCTGAACTAGGTGAAAGGAGTGAAAAATATTATTTTGACACCAGGTCGCACCAGTCTTCCAGTCCAGCATCGAAACCCTGGCTTTCAAAAAAAAAGGTTAAGTACTTTGCTTCATGTGATCCACATCTTTTGCAAATTTGGAAGAAATCATGCGTTAGCCTCACCCGATCCATTGATGGAAAAATGGCTATAGGTACATACATGTACCCATAGATACATGGGTACGTATGGGTACATGCATGAAGGAAGGTGGGAGGGACAATGTATGACCGTACTCCTCTCGTCATTTGTCAGCCCTACATTTGATGTCGTCCCCATCACATGCTAATTGGTACCACAATACCTTTTGAAACCTAGGCAACTTGACTCTGCCTTTTGTCTCTACAAGCTAGAATTCGAGTTCTGAACTGTATTTATTTAGATTAATTTTAAAAGGTCTTTCCATTGATGAGCTTATTGACTAATGGCGAGTAACAAAAGGAGCTGGTGAAGGAGTGGCAGAGCAGACATCCCCGTGCGTGAATCCTGAATGGAAAGTGAAGAAATCTGTGCCACTCCTGGTGATAATGTCATTTTCATGCCGAGCTTGTCAAACGGCAGATTGCAGCTGTCATCAGTGCCGGTCCGCTATCACGCGGCGTGGCCGAGGCACCCGCAAGCGTGTCTGCCCGCAGCTCCAAATTAATTTGGGATTGTTGGAATTTTATTGAGGCCAATCCTGACGCAGCCGCCTCCCGGGGAAAATGCAGAGACAGAAGGAGCACGGTGAGGGATCCACTTCCTCTCTGCTCACATTAGTCGAAGCGACACCTGCCAATTTGCTTGGCCGGAGAAACGCGGTACCAGGTAGCGAGGGGAGGGTTGGAAAGCGTGTGTCGAGACTGTGTGCTGGAATATTTCCAAAAGCGCAGTGATCAGTTTATGACAGTTACAGTGGACCTGTCCATGTCTCTGAGTCATCCGGAGAATGGAGCATGACAAATGGGCAGGCCTCTTTCACTGTTTAACCTTTTGGGAGGAAAACAAAACAATTTCCTTTTATTCGTAATGCTATTTTCTTCCCCCACCTCGGCCCAAATGCCGTCAAACATGTTCTTAGTCATTTTTCTCTCTTTCTTTTTTTTTACATCTTGGGGGGAACAAAGCATGATGGTAGGCCTGCCCTGATCCCTGCGCTCTGAACAGATAGGATTAATACTCTCTGCCACTTTGATGTCAAAACCATGTATCACGGAAAGAGAGGAGACAGACAGAAAGAAAGCGAGGAAAAAGGAGAAGAAGGGGGGGAAAGGTGGGAGATTCTATATGAGAGATTCTAATTTGGCAGTGGGGCCAGATGTATAATCTCGCAGACAAGAAAGCAGTGGGTCTTTGTTGGCAGGCACACAGCGTTCCTTTCTGGGGCTCCTTCTGTACAGATGATATAAACTTGTCACTGTGACAATCAAAGCCACCCCCCTCTTTTCCCCCGAGAGGTCATAGGAAAGGTCTTTCTTGGTCTCAGTCACCTTGCTTTATGAATCTGTTGGCCAGATATCAAAAGAATGAGGCAAACCGAGCCGACTACTCATAGAACTAACAGACTAAACATAGTTTAATGATTCATCATAACAAAAATGAATAATGGATTGTATTAGGCAAAAAATGTTGACTTTGGTTTCGGTAGAGGTGCTAAAGGTGAGGAAACCATAATCTCTGTCGACAAGGGCAAAGGGGGTCTCGTTAGAATAATTACATTAAATAAAATGGATCACAGTATCTGACTGCAACACATTTTTGCCCTCAAGGAGAATCCCTGGTTAATTGTAAGCTGCCAGGATAAACCAGCTTGAGTGGCTCCTACCTATATTGTTTAGAGGGAATGGAGGTGGTGGCACCGGTTGGATGGGGGGGTCATCTGTGAGGGAATAGCGTGGTGTGTATATGCATGTGCATACTGTTGTCTTTCTGTGTGTGTGGTGGTTATATGTGCGAGGGAGCGCAGCTGAGGGCGGGGTGGGTGGTTGATCTGTCTAGTGTCCATCTCCTGCCAGCTTTCAGCGGCCATTAAAAGAGTGGTGTTATCAGGCTGCGCAGGGATGATTCCCTTGCGAGGCAGGTTGGCGACGCGCTCTCAGGTAACAGGCCCTTATCTGCATGCTGATTGCACTCACACTTTCCCTCCAGCTGACACTGGCATCTCAATCAGTCTTTATATAATCGGCCTTATACTAAGCAGAGGCGTCCCACGTAGGGGCCGCTGAATATTAATACAGGAGTCGCTGGAAACAAACAAATAAGCCACAAATTTCCTAGAGTTTCGGGCATTTCTGGATTTTTTGCATTCTAGCACATTTAAAACAAATTTCACACTTTTTTGGGTTAACCTTTAAAAGATATATAATTATTCTAGCAATAAATGTTTATTTATTTTATTTTTTTAAATATTGTTTTCATCATTCTTGTTAAAAAACTTTTACATTTTTATTTGATTGGGCGATTAACTTTTTAGTGATTTCATTGTGATTTTAATTAATTTAAAGCATCCTGTTTCAACCTTAAAAATATAACCCAACTTTCTTCATAATTAAAAAATGAGAAAAAATAAGTGGGTGGAAAACTTAAACTAGAACCCTGACCCCAGTTGGGAAGGACATGACTGATTGGAATGACTAATATGAATGGTCATGTGGTTGCACTCTTTGTTCCATACTGATGTAAGCTGTTTATTCAATTTACTTTTAAATCCATAGAGAGACAGACAATATAGACCCGGCAACAATCTTGAAAAGTATGCGCTTCCACAAGCATGTGACTGGCTCATTAAAAAAGTCCTAGACTCAGTGGAAATCTCATTGTTTATATGTAAATGGACTGTGTCTCAGGTCCACATTAAAAGCTTGCTTGGTCACAAGAGGAGAGTTAGGAAACTTTCACAGACACACAAAATTAACTGGAATGTGAGGTGAAATGGGAGACCTGCAGTGTGTGAGTTCTTTGTGGGTAATGCGCTACTTGTGCCTTTGGAAATGACTAGTGGGGCACTTTACAGGGCAGCGAATCATAGCTGGGGATGATAGTCATGAACAATTTTTTAACTCCAGTTTCTGATTGTGCACGGAGCATTAGCAATTGGCCACCTAGCAGTTGGTGGACAGGACTTGGTCTGGCAGATCGTCCAAGTTCTCAACTGATGAATCCATGTGTGCGTGTTCGACAGCAGAATGCCACTCCATCGAGTTGGATGACTGGGAGCACATTCTCACAGCTTGTCTCAATAGTCACATTTGATTTCTGCTGTGTATTATGGTGGGACAAGCGTTCTGTTGCTGTTTCCTCAACAACCTACATCCCAGCTTCCATCCTGTTCATGTATTATTCATATGGACATCTCTTATACATTTTTGTCAAGCCATCATCACCATCATCTTCATCGTCATCATAAACAAGCAAAGCACACTTTTGATTTGATGTACTTCTGATGGTGTAATATATATATTTTATTCTCACAAAACCCAGGAGCTAAAGATGAACTGTTTAATGTGAAAAGTCTATTAAGGAGAATGAGGGGTGGTATTCCGTGACTCTGCCAGTGCCGGGAAGTCTCATTCTGCCATGCTGATATTTCATCATCCCCAGCGCTCTATGTATAAAGTGCACCAAAGTGATTATGAATATCCCATGTGAAAAAGGTATTCAGTGGCTGGGACTGTCACCCAGGGCAGACTTTGTCTTTAAAAATAGGCTGGATTCTGTCTTCTCAAAAGGTCAGGAGCAGGTGGTGTGAACTCATTGCCAGCTCATCGCTCCTCTGTGAAATGCATCATGTTAAACATATTGAGTTCCAGAAAAAAAAAAAAAAAAAACTCATACAGCAGAGGTTGGGAGGACATCCATCGGGAGGTGAGTAATAAATAAACCTCCACACGCTGTGAATAGCTGGTGGTTCTCCCAGTCGTCTTGTCCTGCCCTGCCCTGCTGAGCCTTGACATGTACCCTCACAATGAGAGTTGGAGCAGACTGACAGTGCCACATGGTGATTGGGCTATGGTTGGATTCATGACTCACTCTGGGCTTACACTAAGGTGAATCTATTCTGCTGCAGGACTTTTCAGCAATTTTTGTTTGAAAAAAAAACATTTTTTGTTTTTGTTTTTTAAAGCTTTATAGGACCGATAGCTATTACAAGATTATCAAACCATTAAATGATGGAATTATATTTAAATATTATTAAAGGAATTAGAGCATTTTAGGTTATGAGAAGGCATACGTTTGTTTCATAACCAAAAAGTCCTTCATTGGTAATAGCATACACAGAGAAAAGGTTCCTATTGTGACCCTACGATTTGAGCGAACTAGCGTTCAGAAATTGTAGGAAGACTGCCCTTCTAATTTTAGTCACTGTATATTTACATGTTTTAACATCAACAGATAAACTCTGAAATCTTTCAACAAATGCGACATTTCATCAATTGCTTAAGCAGGGTGTCAATATCAGTTTACAGAGGTGCCCATGATAGGAGCTGGATAAGCTGTGTCAATATCAATGACGAAGTGTCAATACCTTTATCTAAAGTAATGTTCTCAGTCTGATTGAGTTAGCCACTCTGGAAAATGCCCAAAGAACGTAATGCTTCTGTCATGTCTATGGGTTCCTGTACTACAAGCGAGTGACAGATAATATTACGCGAGCAACACAATAATTTTTCTTAATGAAATGAGTCATGTCTCTGTATCTCCAACCCAGTTCGCGTCAGGCTATGTGGAAGATGCATTGCGATCGTCCATGCTGAGAATCTCAGCGTGAATATTTGTGGTTTGCAGATTCCTGTGATGTGGAGCTCTTTTGAGGACGCTGGGATAGAGTGCTCCCGTGTGAAACATGAGCGGGTCTTACAGGCAGACTGGGGCTTTGGAGCCTGTGTGAGTCAGCTGGATGGCTGAGAACAAGCTACTCTGAGAATGCCTTGTCTCAACCAACCAAGCTCTCAGACTGTACAAGTTGTTAAGGGGCAAATCTAATGAGCATGACACGACCATCGCATGGTGTGTGACAGTGCCAGCAGTCCCACATTCACAAGCCCTCTGAACCTGTTAAAACACAGCAGACTACAGCAGTACTGATTTTTACAGAGCTTGACGAAAAAAAATAACGCTTTTATCATTTTCAATCACCAATTACTTTTAGTAATTTTCACCCAGCAATTTTTTAATTGCCTGTTTAGCTGATGCATGCTACTATGACCCCCACCACTACACACGAGGAGGGTGAGGAAGTACATCCATCTCCACATGGCAAGCTACACTGCCTGCACAAGAGGCTCAGCGCTGGTTAGAAGAGAGGCACGTCTCTCTCAAAAGTTCTGCAAGCCTGCAGGCACCCAGGAAGCTGGTAGGAACTCCTGCTCATAGGGCTCAGTTCCAACTGAAACAGTTTTAAAGTGTTTTCTTTTTTTTGTTCCCTGAAAACCCACATGGCTTGATAAATAGACATGGCCTATACTGCAGCAGGGACACAGTGATTGTTGATATCTGTGTGGGTGCATTTGTGCTTGTCCTAGCCTTTCAGACCTCACAACAAGCTGTGTTCCCTAGGACTGCAGCTGCAGGTTCGAGAGGCTGTGTGGGAGGGGGGAAAATGACAACACATGGTCTGTGCAGGAGGAATCAAATTGATTGAATTCTGTGTCCGTGAAGCGTGGGAGTTCACAGCCTTGAATGAGCATTAATCGTTCATTGTTTATGTACGTGCACAGAATAATGTCAATGTCACCCCATGTAAGCACACCTGTGGTTAAAATATTGGCCTTGATATGTGCCAGATTCATTTTCCTGGTAAATACATACACAATGTAACTAAACATCGCTCGTCTGTGAAAATTATAAGATTCATGTTACAATACATGAAATGTCTGCAACTGTGTTAACTGATTGATAGACATGCTGATGTTTCTTTATAGAAAGTTTTAGGAAAGTTTTCTCTCTCTCTCACTCGCTCTCTCTCTCTCTCTCTCTCTCTCTCTCTCTCTCTCTCTCTCTCTCTCTCTCTCTCTCTCTCTCTCTCTCTC